>JAHIAM010012657.1:0-19468 GCA_021605205.1 Aegilops longissima
GTTTTAAGCAGAATCTTGTTAATCCTAATTAATTAACTAGCTCTGTTTTTCCTATTATTTTAATTAGTAAATCAATTTATTTTCACATGTGATTGATTATTCTAGGTTAGTTTCTGTCACTTTATAGGATGAACTTTTATTTATAATAAATAAAACTTTTATTTTATTTTCTTAATAGAATTTGAATTAGGCCTAATAGGAGTTTCATAATAGATTTTAAATTGATTCTTTTTGCTCCTAATTGCTTAATGCATTCTTTTCTATTAAGTTAACATAAAACCATGATTAGGTTATGTTGAGAAAATTTTTTGTTATATAAAACTATTTTAGTTGTTGTTTGAAGTAGGAAAAACTTGAGTTGGTTTTCTTTGAGTTTTCCTTTGGGTTTTGCTTTGTTGATTTTGGTGTGTTACTTTGTTAAACTATTGTGTTATGTGATCTTATGCTATACTTATTGTGATTATTGTTTGTCTCGGTAGAGTTTCGAGTCTGAAGCTTGCTACTACTGAATCTTTAGCTTCGAGGATCATCAGCAAAGGCAAGTTTTGATCATGTTATTTTCTATACCTATGTTTTTGTGCATTAGAAAATTGTCACCACCCCACCATGCATGCAGTAGTTGAAATTTTGAAGTTATTAATCTTGAGTAGTATCATGTGGTAGGATGAACCAATCCCTTGTTACCATGACCCCGGGCGAAGTAGTTTACTTTGCTATGCTCGTGAAGCGGGTTTTGGTTGAGTGAAATTCATAAGAAAGATGTGAGAGTCAATGATGATGACAACCCATGAACTACAAGAATCAAGATGGACTTGAATTCACTCTTTGGGTGGAGGACAGGTTGGCGGGCACCTGGAGAACCGGTGGTTGGCGGGATGCATGGAGAAGTGCCATGACATCTTGCGGAAAGCTTCACCCAGCCACGAAGAGGCGGATGGATGCCCCATGACGGAAGCTTACATGTGCAGCATAAAGCCATTATGCTCTCTGGCTGGATTAACCCTAGTAGTGGCGGTTGGCTGGGCGGTACTACGAGATGTAGAAACGGTAGGATTGGATGGGTACCGCGGTAGAAGAAGAACTCTTTGGAAGACCTGTTTCATTCGTCCGTCTTCAAACACCATGAAGTGCGAAGACTTAAAAGGAGGAATGATTCTTCAGGAAAAGTCATAAAACTCTGCGAGTTAAAGATCTAATCGATTAGCCGTGTCCCCGATTCACGGACAATTTGAGCCTCTGGAACTTGGAAGTATTGAAATCTCAACACTAAAACTAATGAATTAATTTGAGGGGTTTTATGACTTAATAATTTGGGAATGAGATATTGGTTGGTGGAACCATCTCAATAACTACCAACAATTTGTAGTAATTTTGCAAGCAAGTCCCTTTGTAGTAGGAGAAAATTGGCTTTTATAAAATGATGAAACTTAGAGCCCCGGCAGAAATGCATATAGTGTTAGTAACTTTATTATTGTTATTCTCTTCATGACTTGCCGGCTTATTCAAAAGCTGACCTACAGCTGCAGCGTCTTATATTTGATTTATTCGATCGGGGTGAGGCTACGCTCAGCTTGGCGATTGCCCTTTGAGTCGGATGGACTTGCTTTATCTTCTACGCTTCCATGCATTAGTAGTTTATTTCTCATGAGTTGGCCTTGAGCGAATTTATTCCCTTGTAATAAAGACTCTATATGAGAATCGTGTAATAAATTCAGGTGTGATTGAACTTTGATTATTTCATCGATGTCTTGTGAGTACCGCATGATCTTGGGATGGTGAAGACGAAGATTTGACCGATTTTGGGTCAGGTCGCTCGACGAGATAGTATGTCGAGCTTCGCCATGGCCGTAGGATCGTAACCCCTAGGATCGGAAAGCCATAGGAAGAGACCATTTACTTTATATCCTTATCATTTCGTTAATTCTCCCTGTTCATTTCTAACTCCTCTCCGATTTTCAACATTCTAGATGGCGTCGAGTTCACCCCAGTTTTGCTACGGAGTTTTGCCGGCCCGATGAGGCGATGCCCTTGGCGGGAAGCTGGTCGAGATGGTGAAGAAGCTGAAGATTGCTCTACCCTCGATCACGGGAAGCCAACTAATGCACTTCCGGCGGACACCGCTACAGGATTGAGGTGCATATTCGGGGAGAACCTTGGAGGACACCACGAGCCTATTGACTTTGAGTTCACCGACTTCAAGCTGGATCATCGGAAGGACATGGCGATCTATCGTGCCCTTGGACATCTCGAGAGGAGTCAGAGGCGAGCTCGATCCCTCGAGACCTCGCCATGGTTTCTCGCAGGGCAAGGAATGGAGATATCATCCGCACCGTGGAGGACGACTCCTCTCTCTTACATCCAGGACTTGGAGTGTCTCCTCGAAGCGGGAGATTCAGACTTCGCCGTAACTTCGAAGGCACACGAGGAGGCTATTGTTCCGTGGCTGGGCCCGGAGGAGAAGCACCGCAGAACTTCCTTAACCATGAGGAAGAAGTCGCGGACTTCATGGAGACAGTCGATGACACGAAGATGAAGCTTGTCGCGATAGAGGAAAAGATGGACTTGGGAGAGGACCTTTTTAGTGGAGATGATGGACCCCCTGTGAGTAATGATCAGGATTATGAAGGGAGTTCCACTGGAGGAAGCCGCCAAGAGGAGGCGCCTACAGAGGACATCACACGGAAGGGCGCAAGGATTATTGATGAAGACTTTTTAGTCGACCACCATGTTATTTTATTTTTTCGTCGTTCGGTTAGGCGATATTTTCGATTAGTCATGAGCTTTTGTAATCGAGATTGAACCATGTTTGAGTGGAATGAATAAATGATTGGTGTGTTTATGATTGTGCATTCATATGGGTAGTGTTATTTCTCATAGACCATTGTTCTATTCTAATTTTCTCATCACTCCAAAACACGGATGCCTCAGGGCGTGACACGGTTTTCATGAAACTCACCCACCCACTGCTGTGAAGAGGCACTCATGCAGCTACTCATCGAATCAGAACAACAACACCAACAATCCACCACCACCACCACATGGACAACTTGACTTCGATTCACGAGGCTGAATCCGCCGTGTTCTCTAGTAGCCAGGAGGCGATTGTGGTGATGATTGGCTCTTCGCGTCGGGAAGAGCTAATCACTGTTGGATGCTTGATGCGAGAGAGGTGCGCTTTGCAGCGCATCAACTTGATGGACCTGCAGCTTCTTGGTGGGAGAACTACACGCCACTTATCCCATTGGTGCCATCACGTGGGATCAATTCCAGCGAGGCCTTCCGCACGCTCATGTTTCAGCTGGAGCCATGAGCTGAAGAAGCGTGAGTTCCGCAACTTACGCCGGGGGAACCGTCTTGTGGCACGATGCGTGGATGAGTCAGCAAGCTAGCCGCTATGCCCACGATGATGTGGCCACAGATGCATAAAGCAGGAGAAATTTCTCGAGGGACTCAACGACGAGCTGATGTATGCAGCTTATTGTGGCTACCTTCAACAACTACCGGGAGCTGGTAGACAAGGCCACCATACTTGAAGGTAAGCAGCCAGATTGAAAGCCGCTAGCGGAAGTACAGCGGGGAAGCACAACTTCGGGAGCTCGGCGAAGCCCGTTATGCACCATACTCGGGAGGGCACACCCATCATAACCATGGAGGTCATAACCATGGAGAAATGGGAACAACGCAGCGGACAACAAGTCGAGCCATGGCAATGGCAATGGAAGCGGTAATGGCAATCGACGTCGTTCTGCCCGGCTCCGAAGGATCTGGCCATCATCACTGCTTCAAGTGCGGAAGGCAGGGCACTATGCCACCGACTGCCGGAAGGCGGAGGAATGGAAAGCGGCAATGGAG
Organism: Aegilops longissima; assembly: GCA_021605205.1. Lineage (NCBI taxonomy): Eukaryota > Viridiplantae > Streptophyta > Magnoliopsida > Poales > Poaceae > Aegilops > Aegilops longissima. The sequence continues at coordinate 3,853 of JAHIAM010012657.1, forward strand.
GCTCAGTGAAGAAGCCCAATCCGTTCCCTCGTGCTCGGTGAACCACATTGGCGTGGAGGGCGTCTATGATCAGCCGGAACAACGTGGTTGGTAAGTTTTATTGAATTCACGTTCAGGTTTGGTACTCTTTGATTACGGTGCAGCGCATTCATTTCATATCAAGGGTAGTTGTGGAAAAAATGCAGGTTGCCCACTAAAACCCTTAGAAGCCCCCTTGGCGTCGGTTCGCGGGAGGAGGAGAAATGATGGCGGGCTTAGGCTGTCATGCAACCCTCAACATCAGGAACCATAAATTCCCCTGAGACCTCATAGTGTTGGAAACCCGGACCTTGGATGTAATCCTAGGCATGGATTAGTTGGTGAAGTTTGAAGGAAACATAGGTGTGCCCATGAGTCTATTCTTCTCACCACCCGAGGGCAAAGAGGATCAAGTATGTAGCGAGCCTGACGGATGAAGAATCAGGTGCATTCCCTCACGGGAGTTGTTGGGAGGAAGTGCCGATGGTGCAAGATTTTCTCGATGTGTTTCGGAGAATTACGGGAATGCCCACGGACGGGGACATTGAATTTCTGATTGAGTTATTGCGGCCAGCACCAATATCCAAGAGACCCTATCGGATGCCACGAATGAGTTGAAAGAGATCAAGGATCAAATTAATGAGTTATTGGAGAAAGGATATATTAACGTAGCTCATCACCTTAGGGAGCCCAGGTTCTTTTGGTAGAGAAGAAGGATGGAAGCTTGAGGATGGTTGTGGATTATGATGCGTTAAGAGAAGTGACCATCAAGAACAAGTACCCTCTGCCGATGATTAATGACTTGTTTGATCAGCTAGTAGGAGCCAAGGTATTCTCTAAGATCGATCTTGATCCGGGTATCATCGATTGAAGATCCGTGAAAAGGATATACCCAAAACAGCATTCACTACGGTATGGTTTATATGAGTATACCGTCATGTCATTTGGATTGACTAATGCTCTGCATACTTCATGAATTTGATGAACAAAATTATTTATGGAATATCTGGACAAGTTTGTCGTGGTGGTCATCGATGATATATTGATTTTCTCCAGAAGCGAGGAAGAGCATAAGGAACATTTGCGTCTAGTTAGGAGAAACTTGAGGCTGTCGGTTATGCCAAGTTCAGCAAATGTGAATTTTGGCTGAAGGAAGTTGGATTCCTCGGACATGTTATTTCAGGAGAAGGAATAGCGATTGACCCGCCAAGGTTGAATCAGTCACCGATTGGCGTCACCCACCTCGATCAAGGAGATCCGCGATTTTCTCGGACTCGCGAGGATATTCGGAGGTTTATTGAGAACTTCTCGAAGATTGCCAAGCCCATGAGTGAGCTGTTGAAGAAGGAAGCCAAGTATGTTTGGACGAGGAATGTGAAGCCAGTTTTCAGAAATTGAAGAAAGCGTTTGGTTACAGCCCAGATGTTGATTTTGCGGACATACACAAGGAATACCAAGTTTATTGTGGCGCTTCTCGTCAAGGACTCGGAGAGGTACTAATGCGGGAAGGAAAAGTTGTAGCTTATGCCTCCGGACAGCTACGACCTCACGAGATGAATTATGCCACACATGATTTGGAGTTAGCGGCGTAGTGCATGCACTCAAGACACAGGAGACATTTCCTCGCCGGAAACCGTTGTGATGTTTACACAGATCACAAGAGCTTGAAGTATATTTTCACGCGAGAAGAATTGAACCTCGAGCGGAGGAGATGGCTAGAGTTGATAAAGGACTATGACATGAGATTGCATTACCACCCGGTAAGGCTAATGTTGTAGCCGATGCTTTGAGCCGTAAGAGTTATGTGAATACTCTTACGGCGGGAGGATTACCCCAGGAGTTAGTCGATGACCTCGAGAGATCTCCATTGGAGATAGTTCGAGAGGATATGTTGCAACTCTGGAAGTTCAGTCCACTTTGGCGAAAGGATTCGTGAAGCCCGAGAAGTCGGACAAGGAAATTGATGAGATAAAGCAAAAGATGAATGAAGGAAAAGCTAAAGATTCCGTGAGGATGAACACGGAGCTATATGGTTCGAGATCGTATTTATGTACTCAATGATCGAACTCGAGGAAGCTAATTCTTGGGGAGGCTCATGATTCACCGTACTCGATTCACCCGGCAACACCAAGATGTACCAGGATTTGAAGGAAAGTTTACGGTGGACGGTATGAAGAAGATATTGCGAGTGCGTAGCGGTATCGATGTTTGTCAGCGAGTAAAGCGAACACAGAAGCCAGCGGGTTACTTCAACCTTTGCGATTCAGATTGGAAATGGGAGAAACTTGGAATGGATTTCATCACGGGATTACCGGGGACCCGTTCGGTTATGATTCCATCTGGGTAGTGGTTGATCGTTTGACCAAGGTAGCTCACTTCATTCCGTGAAGACTACCTATACCAGTGCTAAGTTGGCCAAGATATACATGACCAGGATCGTATATGCGCATGGAGTTCGAGGAAAATGCGTGTAGGATAGAGGACACAGTTTACCTCAAAGTTTTGGAAGCGATTGCATGAAACTTTGGAGTGCGAGGCTGGAATTGATACAGCTTTTCATCCATGAGCAGGATGGGACGGAAAGAGAGAGTCAATCAGATTACGGAGGACATGTTGAGAGCTTGTGTGCTAGACTATGGGTCTAGCTGGGATGATAATTTGCGTGCGAGAGTTCTCATACAACAACAGTTATCAATCCAGTTTGAAGATGGCCCCTTTGAAGCTCTATCACGGAAGGAGGTGCGAACACCATTCTTTGTGGGATAGTGTTGGAGATCGATCACTTTTCGGTTCCGATCTTATCGAGGATTCGAAGAAAGTCAAGCTGATTCGAGACAGGCTCAAGATAGCACAGTCGAAGCGAAGAAGGTTATGCCGACGATAAGCGCAAGGAAGTAACTTACGAAGCGGGGAGACCGAGCATATCTTCGTGTGTCTCACTTATGGAATCAAGAGGTTTGGTGTCAAAGGAAAGTTAGCACCCGATTCATTGGCCCTACAAAATCCTCGAGCGTCGTGGAGAAGTTGCTTACAAGTTGGAATTGCGGAAGGATTGTCCGGAGTTCATGATGTCTTCCATGTTTCTCGGTGAAGAGGGTGTCATGCCGACATGGCGATATTCCGTTGAGAGACCGGTGCCCTAGAGGCCATACAGCTTGACGACGATCTGACTTATAAGGAGAAACCGTCCGAATTCTCGAGACTGCAAAGCGAGTCACCGCAGCAAGGTCATCAAGTTTTGCAAGGTCTTTGTGGAGTCACCACTCGAAGAAGAAGCCACACAGGGCGCTGAAGACCTTCTTGAGACCACCGCACCTATTTGCTAGCCAACCCGAATCTCGGGCGAGATTCATCTTAAGGAAGGAAATGAGTTTGTAACATCCCAAATTTCCTATTTGGAATGTTTTACAATTATAGCTAAGCATCTATGCATCTGTTTGAATTTGAATGCCATTTGAAGTTTGAGGAAGAGTTTTGAGTTTTCAATTTGAATTCAAACTTTGGCAAGTGGAATCATTTCAAAAACTATACATGATAAATACTTGAGCAAAAGTATGAGAGGAGCAAACATGACACTCCAAAAATATCGGAGGAAAACCTTGCCAAAAGTTTTGAATTCAAACTTGAGATTTATTTGAATTTGAAAAAATGAAATTTTATAAAGTTTGGATTTTGCCTTTGGAAAAATGTTCAAATGATAGGAATATTCCTGATCATTTTGGTATATATATGTCCTATATAAAATATTTATATTTATTAAGTTATCTCTGATTTTTGTTTTTATTAAAAATAAATTTAAAAAAAAAACCCAGCTTGGCCAGGGCCTCCCAGGCCAGCCGTGAGCCAGGCAGAGGCCAGCCTCGCCTCCCTACGGCCGAATAGCCTTGGGCGGATCGCCCGGCCACAGCGCCCTCCTCTCTCTCAGTGGTAGGACCCCACCCCCTTCTTCAACCCCATATGCACGCCGGCGCGCGCCCGCCGTCGTCGGGATCGTGAGATCGGGATCGATTCCCCTCCGATTGCCTCCCTTGCTGCATGAGGCCCCCCTATTTCAACCCTCCCACTTTATTCCCCCTCGCCCCTGTGGAACCCCTCCTCCTCTCTCACGCGTCCACTTGCGGGCCGAGCTCACCGCCCGCCGCCATTTTCGCCGTCGTCATCGCCCTAGACCCTCCGACCTCCACCGACTCACACCGAAGCTCCCCTCGTCACTTTGGTCTCCTCCGACCTCCCGGCGACCGGAGAGGAGGGCCTCGCCGCCCGCCGCCGCCCTTGCCAGCCGCCTCCGGTAAGCCACAGAATCCCATCCCGCCGTCAGATTCGTAATCTGGTGTGATTAGAACCCCGAAAGGTATGTCTTTAAATAAAACCCGGCGGGTTAGTTTACGGTTTATTTTAGTTAGGGTTTATTTTATTTTAGCCGGCCCGATTCAGTTTAACCCTAGGCCCGTTTAGTTTATATTACGCTCGGTGCGTAGTTTAGGCCCATTAGGCCATTTTCATTTATTTTCGTTTTCTGTTTTAACAGAATAGTTCCTGTTTTGAAAAATTCATATCTTTTATTCTGTTTAATATTTTTAGGTTATTCTTTTTTGTTGGTTTTCAAATTTTCTATAGTTTCTGTAGAAAATATATTTAGCTATGTTAAAATTAATTAAAATTGCTTTAATTTAGTTTTAGTCAGAATAGTAAATCTGTTATAACATGAGTTAGGAAAATTATTTTTATATGATTCTTTTTGTCCCAACTTTGTTTTGACATTGCCAAACAATAGAAATTAATTTGGGTATTTTAGGATTAATAAAAAATAGTTTTAAGCAGAATCTTGTTAATCCTAATTAATTAACTAGCTCTTGTTTTCCTATTATTTTAATTAGTAAATAAATTTATTTTTCACATGTGATTGATTATTCTAGGATAGTTTCTGTCACTTTATAGGATGAACTTTTATTTATAATAAATAAAACTTTTATTTTATTTTCTTAATAGAATTTGAATTAGGCCTAATAGGAGTTTCATAATAGATTTTAAATTGATTCTTTTTGCTCCTAGTTGCTTAATGCATTCTTTTCTGTTAAGTTAACATAAAACCATGATTAGGTTATGTTGAGAAAATTTTGTTATATAAAACTATTTTAGTTGTTGTTTGAAGTAGGAAAAACTTGAGTTGGTTTTCTTTGAGTTTTCCTTTGGGTTTTGCTTTGTTGATTTTGGTGTGTTACTTTGTTAAAATATTGTGTTATGTGTCTTATGCTATATGCTTATTGTGATTATTGTTTGTCTCGGTAGAGTTTCATGAGTCTGAAGCTTGCTACTCTGAATCTTTAGCTTCGAGGATCATCGGCAAAGGCAAGTTTTGATCATGTTATTTTCTATACCTATGTTTTGTGCATTAGAAATTGTCACCACCCCACCATGCATGCAGTAGTTGAAATTTTGAAGTTATTAATCTTGAGTAGTATCATGTGGTAGGATGAATCAATCCCTTGTTACCATGACCCCGGAGCAGTAGTTTACTTTGCTATGCTCGTGAGCGGGTTTGGTTGAGTGAAATTCATAAGAAAGATGTGAGAGTCAATGATGATGACAACCCCATGAACTACAAGAATCAAGATGGACTTGAATTCACTCTTTGGGTGGAGGGCGGTTAATGGGCACCTGGAGAACCAGTGGTTGGCAGGATGCATGGAGAAGTGCCATGACATCTTCGAGCTTCACCCAGCCACGAAGAGGCGGATGGATGCACCATGACCGAAGCTTACATGCAGCCGCAAGCCATTATGGGCTCTGGCTGGGTTAACCCTAGTAGTGGCTGGCTGGGCGGTACTCACGAGATGTAGAACGGTAGGATTGGATGGGTACGGCGGTAGCGAAGAACTCTTTGGAAGACCTGTTTCATTCGTCCGTCTTCAAACACCATGAAGTGCGAAGACTTAAAAGGAGGAATGATTCTTGCGGGAAAAGTCATAAACCTCTGCGAGTTAAAGATCTAATCGATTAGCCGTGTCCCGATTCTGGACAATTTGAGCCTCTGGAACTTGGAAGTATTCGAAATCTCAACACTAAAACTAATGAATTAATTTGAGGGGTTTATGACTTAATAATTTGGGAATGAGATATTGGTTGGCGGAACCATCTCAATAACTACCAACAATTTAATAGTAATTTTGCAAGCAAGTCCCTTGTAGTAGGAGAAAATTGGCTTTTATAAAATGATGAAACTTAGAGCCCCCGGCCAAATGCATATAGTGTTAGTAATATTTATTATTGTTATTCTCTTCATGACTGCCAGCTTATTCAAAAGCTGACCTACTAAGCTACAAGCGTCTTATGTTGCGAGATTTATCCGATCGGGGAGTGAGGCTCGCTCGCGCTTGGCGATTGCCCTTTGGGTCGGATGGACTCGCTTTATCTTCTCGCTTCCGCAGCATTAGTAGTTTATTTCTCATGAGTTGGCCTTGAGCGAATTTATTCCTTGTAATAAAGACTCTATATGAGAATCGTGTAATAAATTCAGGTGTGATTGAACTTTGATTATTTCATCGATGTCTTGTGAGTACCGGCATGATCTTGGGATGGTACGAGACCACGGAGATTTGACGAATTTGGGTCAGGTCGCTCTGAGATGGTATCGAACTACTACTTTGACCGTGGGATCGTAACCCCTAGGATCGGAAAGCCATAGGAAGGCCATTTACTTTGTATCCTTATCATTCCGTAATTCTCCTGTTCATTTCTAACTCCTCTCCGATTTTCAACATTCTAGATGGCGTCGAGTTCACCCCGGTTTGCTACGGAGTTTTGCCGGCCGATGAGGCGATGCCCTTGACGAAGCTGGTCGAGATGGTGAAGAAGCTGAAGATTGCTCTACCCTCGATCACGGGAAGCCAACTAATGCACTTCCGGAAGCGGACACCGCTCTGAGATTGAGGTGCATATTCCGGGAGAACCGGAGGACACACGGAGCCTATTGACTTTGAGTTCACCGACTTCAAGCTGGATCATCGGAAGGACATGGCGATCTATCGTGCCCTTGGACATCTCCGAAGAATCTGAGGCGAGCTTCGATCCTTAGACCTCGCCATGGTTTCTCGCGGGGCAAGGAATGGAGATATCATCCGCACGTGGAGGCGACTCCCTCTCTCTTACATCAGGACTTGGGTGTCTCCTCGGAAGCGGGAGATTCAGGACTCGCCCGTGCCTTCGAAGGCACAGGGAGGCTATTGTTCCGTGAAGCTGGGCTGGAGGAGGAAGGCACGCGAACTTCCTTAACCATGAGGAAGAAGTCGCGGACTTCATGGAGACGATCGATGACCTGAAGATGAAGCTTGCGCGATAGAGGAAAAGATGGACTTGGGAGAGGACCTTTTTCGAGTGGAGATGATGGACCCCTCGTGAGTAATGATCAGGATTATGAAGGGAGTTCCTTTGGAGGAAGCCGCAAGAGGGCGCCACAGCGAGAGGACATCATACGAAGGGCGCAAGGATTATTGATGAAGACTTTTAGTGGACCACCATGTCATTTTACTTTTTAAATCGTTCAGTTAGGCCGATATTTTCGATTAGTCATGAGCTTTTTGTAATCGAGATTGAACCATGTTTGAGTGGAATGAATAAATGATTGGTGTGTTTATGATTGTGCATTCATATGGGTAGTGTTATTTCTCATAGACCATTGTTCTATTCTAATTTTCTCATCCACTCCAAAACACAGATGCCTCCGAGGGCGTGACACGGTTTCATGAGCTCACCCGGCTACTTTCTGCGGCGAATGCACTGTCACGGGTACTCATCAGAATCGAACAACAACACCAACAATCCACCGCCACCACCACACATGGACAACTTATTTCGATTCACGAGGCTGAATCCATGATGTTCTCTAGTAGCAGAGCGATTGTGGCTGATGATTGGCCCGCAATAGTCGGAAGAGCTAATCATGTTGGATGCCTGATCGGAGAAGGTGCGCTTTGCAGCGCATCAACTTGATGGACCTGCAGCTTCTTGGTGGGAGAACTACACCCACTTATCCCATTGGTGCCATCCGTGGGATCAATTCCAGCAGGCCTTCCGCACCGCTCATGTTTCATTTGGAGCCATGAGCACGAAGAAGCGTGAGTTCCATAACTTATGCCGGGGAACGTCTTTGTGGCACGATGCGTGGATGAGTCAACAAGCTAGCCCGCTATGCCCACGATGATGTGGCCCACAGATGCGCATAAGCGGGAGAAATTTCTCGAGGACTCAACGACGAGCTGAGTATGCAGACTTATTGTGGCTACCTTCAACAACTACGAGGGCTGGTAGACAAGGCCACCATACTTGAAGGCAAGCAGCAGCAGATTGAAAGCATAGCGGAAGTACAGCGAGGAAGCACAACTGGGGAGCTCAGCGAAGCCCGTTATGCCCATACTCGGGAGGCACACCATCATAACCATGGAGGTCATAACCATGGAGGAAATGGGAACAACGCAGCCAGGACAACAAGTCAGGCCATGGCAATGGCAATGGAAGCAATAATGGCAATCAGCATCGTTCTGCCCGGCTCGAAGGATCTGAGCCACATCACCCTTCAAGTGCGGAAAGGCAGGCACTATGCCACCGACTGCCGGAGGCCAAGCGGAAGAATGGAAAGCGGCAATGGAGGCTCAGTGAAGAAGCCCAATCCGTTCCCTCGTGCTCAGGTGAACCACATTGACATGGAGGGCGTCTATGATCAGCCGGAACACTTGTGGTTGGTAAGTTTTATTGAATTCACGTTCAGTTTTGGTACTCTTTGATTACGGTGCAACACATTCATTCATATCAAGGGTAGTTGTGGAAAAGAAATGCGGGTTGCCTACTAAAACCCTTAGAAGCCCCCTTAGCGTCGATTCATGAGGAGGAGAAATGATGGCGAGCTTGGGCTCATGCAACCCTCAACATCGGGAACCATAAATTTCCGAGACCTCATAGTGTTGAAACCCGGACCTTGGATGTAATCCTAGGCATGGATTGGTTGTGCAGTTTGAAGGAAACATAGGCTGTGCCCATAAGTCTATTACTGCTCCTACCAGAGCAAAGAGGATCAAGTATGTGAAAGACACGGAGCGGAGGATGAATCGGTGCATTCCCTCACGGGAGTTGTTCGGGAGGAAGTGCGATGGTGCAAGATTTTCCGATGTGTTTCGGGAGGAATTACTAGGAATGCCACCGGGCGGGGACATTGAGTTTGATTGAGTTATTGCCCGGCACAGCCCCAATATCTAATCGATTAGCCGTGTCCCCGGTTACGGACAATTTGAGCCTCTGGAACTTGGAAGTATTCGGAAATCTCAACACTAAAAACTAATGAATTAATTTGAGGGGTTTTATGACTTAATAATTTGGGAATGAGATATTGGTTGGCGGAACCATCTCATTAACTATCAACAATTTGTAGTAATTTTGCAAGCAAGTCCACTAGTAGTAGGAGAAAATTGGCTTTTAGAAATGATGAAACTTAGAGCCCCACAGCGAAATGCATATAGTGTTAGTAACTTTATTATTGTTATTCTCTTCATGACTTGCCAGCTTATTCAAAAAGCTGACCTACGGCTGCAACGTCTTATGTTGCGAGATTTATTCGATCGGGAGTGAGGCTACGCTCCGGCTTGGCGATTGCCCTTTGAGTCGGATGGACTCGCTTTATCTTCTCGCTTCCGCAGCACTAGTAGTTTATTTCTCATGAGTTGGCCTTGAGCGAATTTATTCCTTTGTAATAAAGACTCTATATGAGAATCGTGTAATAAATTCAGGTGTGATTGAACTTTGATTATTTCATCGATGTCTTTGTGAGTACCGGCATGATCTTGGGATGGTACAGAACCACGAGAGATTTGACGAATTTGGGTCAGGTCGCTCTCTGATTATGTAGGCTAGATTCAGAGGTACCTCCCGTGTTCGAGTCCTTGGTATTGTTGTCTTCTTTCATGTTGGCGTGTCGAGGGTCGATGATGGTCTCGGTGAGGTCAACCACGAGTCCTTCTCTGCGCGTTCTTGATGATCTTGTATTGCTACGGATGTCGACAAGCTTGTTGCACCAGATGGCTGAATAAATCACGTTCTTCCTTCTCTCCACCTTGAGAGAAGGTGCGATCGACTGCTTGCCGATGAAACGAGCAAATGCTCGGAACCTCGATGGCCCTCTGAAGTGGTAGATGAGAACCTCGTCCCTTGAGACATACACAGGCGGGCGATCCGCTGGTCCTGTCGAGGAGGCGAATGGATGGACACAAGGTCTAGTCTTGCAACCTTGTGCTTTCTCGTCTATAGGTACTTCTTGAACTTCGGTGGGCGGAGCTTCACAGTGCAGAATCGATGGTGTACATCACATTCAACTTTGGTGCAGCCATAGGACTGAGCAGTGAACTCAAAGGGAACTCCTTGCTGAATTCCATCAGCGTGGCTCATCCCTCGGATCGCCATTGGAGTCTCTTCAAGTGAGCAGTGTGTAGGCGGCTGCAGCAGATTGGATTTCTGCTCTTGGGTAGCTGGATTCAACGATAAATTGAGTGTGTCTGAGGCGACAACAGTCACTACCCTCCCTCGTCCACTGCATGCCCGGCGGAAGATGCACCCTCGGCGCATTCAAGCGCCTCCATTAAGAAACCTACTCCGGCACACATACATTCCGGCGGGTCTATATTGGTGCTTGTATTAACAGGGAGTTAGTGGTCACTTTACTTAAATTTAATTAGCTTTAATAAAATTTATACTTAAAACAAGCAATGCATTGGCTCGTTCTATCGGTTGCCACAGGATCAACATGCACAACAATTAGAATTATTATTCTCGGGGCCACCACGATCAGCACATTTGTCGCACTTTCACAAAGATAATACTACCAAGTTTGAACTGTTTGTTATGGTTGTTGTCCTCTACATCATCATGTCGTGTTTCCCAGCTTGCAAGATTCAGAACCAACAAATAAGATCCAAATAATAAGTACAACAAAGATGCCTACACATCTCATTGATTCCCAGTTTGCAAGATTCAGAACCAACAAATAAGATCCAAATAATCGGTACAGCAAAGATGCCTACACATCTCATTGATTCCCAGCTTGCAAGATTCAGAACTAACAAATAAGATTCAAATAATAAGTACAACAAAGATGCCTACACATCTCATTGATTCCCAGCTTGCAAGATTCAGAACCAACCCATTAGAGCCTTTTGATAAAGTGAATATCGGGATTAAATCCATCTTGGCTAGCCATGTCATACAATCGAAGAAGTTGGCGAATGCTCTTGACCGTCACATCATCTGTAGTTGAGTATTCCTGTTTGCACAACACAAACCGGGAGAGCATGATTTCACTTTAATAGTGGCCTCCTTTACTCAACCTACTGCTCCACTCGGATGAGGACTGCTTGAGTTAGTGATTCAATTCATCGCCTTTTGCTGTTCACACGAAATGAAGCAAAGATTGCATCATTCAGCTAGCAAAAAGTACTTGCTCTCGTGAGCTGGCAGGTTCTTCTTTAGTAGTTGCACTAAATTTGAGGAACATTAAGGTTGGTTGTCCGGCTCATGTAAGGTGCAACTATAATTTTCTTATCCTTTTGTGCAGTTCCACTAAAATAAAGTGCCATTGTGGTGATAGTGTGGCTCATCTTGCAAAGGCTAATAAAATATTGCACGAGATTACTAGCAGAACTTGGCGGAGATTTTGGAAACTCCAATGGCCATTTGTGCAGTTCCACCAAAATTGAGAGATGTTGCCCGTGACATTTTAGTTGAACTGCAAGACACTCATTCAAAAAGAAAGTGTTTTGTGCAGTTCACCAAAAGGTCATAATAGCAACAAGGTGAAATGGATATCCCTATCTGTACAAAAGATAGAAAGTAAGCGAGTTGCTTTGTCAATAAGAATATCTGAAACATATCTGAAATGAAAAGAAGCATCTTAATTATGTTCATGGCAATCACAAGAACGGTAGAAAATTTTAAAGCGTCGACAATGCTTCATGTTACGGAAGCATTACGATCAACAATGAGATTCCTCAAATATGGGATTACTTTAATGGTTGCATTGCTTGTTTACGGAATCTGATGAAATCAACAGCAGCTAAAGAGTTGGTTTATGGGCATGGGACCGTGGGGACACTAAGACACTTTCGGCCGTGAGCAACTTACTTATCATCTTTGGGGAAAATAGCGGTGCCATTTGTAACACAGGTTAATTGCATCTTATCACTTTGGAGGCATTAGATTAACAATAACACTGGTTAGACATGTCCCTAAGGTAGCAGTGTGATCGCTTCATTTTACATGTGCCCTTACAACAACAGCGACAAAGGTTGGTATAAGACATGCGACAGATGGGCGCATCGGCACAATGTACCTACAAGGAGGCATAAAGTGGTGATGCGAGTTTTTTCATGCTATGTGAGGGCAGCAAATCTAATCTTGGAGACCTTTTACTATGTGAGGGCAGCAAACCTAATCCACGAAGACCTTGTACTATGTGAGGGCAAATCTAATCACGGAGACCTTTTACTATGTGATGGCAGCGAATCTAATCACAGAGACCTTTTACTATGTGAGGGCAGCAAAATCTAATCCTGAGACCTTTTACTATGTGGGGCAGCAATTCTAATCCTGGAGACCTTTTACTATGTGAGGGCAACAAATCTAATCCTGGACATACTACATTGTGACTTGTCCACCGGCCTACTTTCTATCCTTTTTCAACCAATAATAGATCTGTTCCTTATCCATTTTATCTGCGTTTTCCCATTATTTCCCTTTTCAACCAAGAGACCGGTTGGGTATCCAGGTCTCTAGTACTTTCACCATATTATTTCCTCTTTGAATCAAGTCCTAGATCCATGCTACAACTTTCCCCCCTTTCTTCGTTGTTTGAACAAAGCCCTAGATTGAATGCATGAAATAGCTTTACCTCTAATAATACTAAAATTTTAGGTGGCTTTGGAAGAGCAGATGTGAGTAGAAAAAGATGCACATGCAGGAACACATGGGGAGCTGAGGCGATGAAGCAAGGTCGCTTTCAAGAACTTATACGAGTGTCGTCGGGGATGTCGTGGCAGGTCAGATCTGCGAACAATCTGACGGGGAGGAAGAAGGGTCGGAGGACCTCCAGAGCGGCGCTATGTGGGAGAAGAGCGACACCGCAGGGAGGATCGGGCCCGTCCGGCAATGTGGGTTTCCTCCCTCGCCGGGGGGACCGTGAGAGCGATGCACCTAGTCCTCTACACACACTAGCCGAAGGATCCGGCGGATCTGTGACCAGGTGGTGAGCGGAGAGAAAAATGTCGCTACCATTGTCTCGTTTATATCTGGAGAGGATGAAAGAATGAAGAGCAACCCTAGTAAAGCAAGCGCTCGAGGCCCTGCGTACATATATAGTGGAGTGATTATCTTTTTCTCTCCACAACAAGCGTTTCAATTTGTGTACATGGCATTAAAGAAAAAACTCTCTATCTAAGGTGACTACCTATCGACTCCTACTTACTACTACTAGTAGTAGTAGTATTCACTGCTGCCCTGACCCTCCATTCATTGAAAAACCCACGGGTGAATAAACATACAATACTAGTATTTATATAGAGCGAACAAGCTCGAACTATTTTGGCGTAGTTAAAAGTTGAGGCGGGGCTTTCCCAGGCGTCTGCGTGGCGGTTATCGGTGGCGGTTTGACGGAGAAGTGGCGAGGTGAGGGTAAGCGGATTCAACTTACTTACTGCTTTGGAAAGGTCGGGCTGTGCGATTTGTGACGCCGTTCTTGTTTGGATCCATGTGTTAGAGTTAGTTTGGGTTAGTTTGAACTCAACTTAAAAATATCAAATAGGAGGGTTAGTTTGGGTTGGTTTGTACTCAACTAACCCAAAATATCAAACAGGAGGGTTAGTTTGGGTTACTGTTTGGATCCACATGTTAGAGTTAGTTTGGGTTAGTTTGAACTCAACTAACCAAAAAAAACTAACCCACCCAAGAGGTGCTTATTTGGGTTAGTTCTTCTCGGGACACTAAAAACACATTTTTCTCTCGCTCTCCCTGCAGCAGATCCCTCCCCACTTCCTCGAAGCTTCTCATCCTCTTCCTCCCTGTCTCCCTCTCACACCACCCATGAAGGTACCTCGCCGTATCTCCATCGAACCACGACATCCAAACACCTCTTTCTCTAGAGTTACTTGAGGGTTAGTTCAGGATTAGAATCTAACTCTAATCTTTAAGCGAGTTAGAAATGTCGAAGCAGGGCCTTTGAGAGGCGAGGAGGGAGAAGCGATCTGAGACTGCTGGATTACTAGAGATGGGTCGTCCTACGAAGCCAAGAAATATGGTGATAGCGTGGGTTAGCCATGTACTAGTATGATGTAACTTCTTTGGGCTGCCGTGTTTACGTTCTGCTAGTCCAGTGGAGAGATGATTGGTTGATTTTATATTGCAGAATAATATAAAATATTATGAGTCTGAGCGCTCCACCCGAGGTTCCTTGCTCCTTCTCGTTCGTCGACCAATCTATGTTCTTCCACTCTATTTTTTTCGTGAGCTTTGTTCACCTTTTTGCCCACCGCGACACATCTAGAATCAAGGTGCGCGTGTCATGGAAGGATCGTTCCATCTATATGAAGAACACGTGGGACTAGAACTACGAAGCGGACATGTACCCGGGAGTGGGCGTGCGAACACTGTATAGCGTGGCGCGATAAGTGAAGTAGAAAGGCACAAATAGTATGAACATGTGTGGCATATAGGCATTTGTCTCTTACTACCGTGAATGTTATGCGTGTAATGCCGGTGATGTTATGGATCGTGCATTGAAAGTACTCTACTACTACTATATTAATTGGAGGCATATTAGGTTTTATATTTGTTTACGTGTGTGCCCAAGACCTTCCAACTAGGCGTGTCTTTCTCTTGGTTACTTTGTACGTTCATACCACTATCGTAGTACTACTACTGGTCTCCGACCGGAAGTGGGCGCCTACCATGTTATTCCCCTCCTTTTTGGCGTTGCGATATCCGGCCGGTGCCGTGTGTTTGGCACTCCTTGTAAGAGTTGAAGGCTAGCATTCATTAGAAATAAAAATAAATATAAATCACCGTGATACTATACCGTCCTTGCTCCTCGATATCGGAAAGAATACTTCGCTCGCCGACATGTGGGATTCGACCATCACAGTCCACTTGCCATGCCCAGAACTCAAGGGAGAGTCACCCGGTCGTCATGCGTAGTAATTACTAATGAGCCGTCAAATCCCAGGCCCAACCTTACCCACTATGAAGTTGCTGGATGAAGGAACCATCATAACTTTGAATTCCGTTTCTTGGAAAACTACTACCCCTCGCTAGCTGATTTACTCAAGAGGCCTCCTTTGGATCATAGGATAGAATTTTATAGGAATATGAAAATCATAGGGTGAGATGACATGCATCTCAATTCCTATAAAAAATATGCCATTTGATGCATAGGATAGGAATTTTTCCATTAAGTCTAGGCTAATTTTGGTAATTTGCTCTACAAAATACAGTAACTAGTAATCTTGTTAATGCTCGTAATTAATTAAACAAACATGGCGAACAGAACACACACAACTACTATACACTACTT
>JAHIAM010012659.1:0-12712 GCA_021605205.1 Aegilops longissima
GGCTCCATCGTGCAGTTCTGAAATCGAGTAGAGGTAGGGAAAGGGAAACAAGGCAACGTGAGTACTCATCAAAGTACTACATACAACGAACTACACTACATATGCATGGATATATGTGTAAAGGGCATATCGGTGGACTGAGCTGCAGAATGCGAATGAGAGGGGGATAGCTAGTCTTATGAGACTACATACGGACACTGTCTTACAACAGGTAGGGAGAAGGCAAACTGAAGTCCCAGGGTAACATCACATAGGAATAATCCTATCCGTGATCCCCTCCTCATATCCACGAGAGAGGCGACCACGGTTATATCGGCCCTTGGAAGGGTGTGTTTTATCAAGTATCGGTTCTAGTTCTCATAAGCTCAAGGTACAACTCCAAGTCGTCACATTACAGAAGATCACGGCTAACCAAGATAGATTAACTTCCTGCAGGGGTGCACCATCTTACCCAGCCGCTTGATCCCATTTGGCGGACACACTTTCTGGGTCATGCCGGCGCGGAAGATCAACACGTCGCCCACCTAAACTGTGAGAGAGGCCAACACGCGGTCTCAACCTAAGCGAGGTGTGGGCCCGCCGCCACAGCACACTTGCGTTCTTGGCGGCCGAGCAGACCTAGCCTAACAGGCGTTCGAGTCAATCCGGTAGCGCCGCTCCGTCGTTGACGTCTGAAGTGCTTGGTGATACCACGGCGGGATACCCATAACTACTCCAGCGTAGATGGTTAGTGCGTATAAGCTCGTAGCCAACTCAGATCAAATACCAAGACCTCGTTAAGCGTGTTAAGTAACATGAGCATCAAGCAGGGGCAGGCCCACCTCTCTCTAAGCGGTCTCAGCACCTTAGCCGCTCGCCTCAAAGATCCACTCATGGGTGCTCCATCGGCCGACCCGACTTTAGTCTCCACATGTATCATGTATAAAGTATATAGTATATACCGTGATCACCTCCAGTGATCACGGACCGATAATATAACATGGCGGAGACGGACAAGAATGTAGGGCCCAGGATGAAAGTACTAGCATCCTATACTAAGCATATAGGATTGCGGTAAAAAGGTAACAAGATGGTAACAAGGGCCAGGCTATCTGCGATATAGGAGTCTCAAACGGTAACATGCTATACTACTCTAATGCAAGCAGTATAGAGAAAAGTAAGCGATATCTGGGTGATCAAGGGGCTACTTTGGTTGCTACTGGCAAGAGAGAAGTCGTCAACAAGTAGTCGGCCCGGCGGCGGCGTCGGTCTCGTAGTCTACGGGAGAAGAGGAAGAAACAATGAATACCAAGTAAGCAGATGCATATCGATGCATGACATGTCAGAAGCGATGCTAGGCGTGCCCTAACGTGGTATGAGAGTGCGGTTAAGAAACATCGGAAAGTATTCCGGTGTTTAAGTGTTTTAGCGGAAGGGCGGATGGGGAAAGTTGCAGAGTTCGATAGGTTAGGGGTGTGTGGCGGACGAGCGGACTGCGTATCGGATTCATCTCGTCGTTACGAGCAACTTTCATGTTGAAAATATTTTAATCCGATTCTGGTTAAAAGATATGATTTTAAAAAGATTTTAATAATTTACGGAATTTAATTAATTAATTAATTAATTGAAAAAATGTATTTATAGCGTCGGCATGATGTCATCTTTGGCGTCGGCGATCAACGAGGGTTGACTAAGTCAACCTGACATGTGGGTCCGTTAGTCATACTCTTGTTAACTAATTAACTTAGTTAAGTTTAATTATGATAGTTAATTAGGTTAATGAGTCATTAGGTTTAATTAATCGGGATTAATTAAATTAATTAATTACTTAATTAATTAATTAATTAATTAATTAGTTTTATTCATTTTATTTATAATTATTTATATTTAACTAATTTCATTTTCATTTCTTTTTATTTTAAAAGCGTTCTTTGGGGTGGGGCCCCATGTCGATGTGGCCAGTGCGGTCGGCCCTTGGCCAAGTCATGAACCAGGTGGGGGCTGGGCCCACTAATCGATGTGACGGTGGCCGGGTGTACGTCGGTGGCCGTTGAGAGCCCCCGGTGGCGTCCATGGCGGAGGAGGGCTCATGATCTTAGTCCTCTGGTGGCCAAGCAGGCGGTCAGCGTTCGAGGCGGGGAGGCGGCGGGTCCGATGGTGGTGGTGGTGGCCGAGCTCGGCAGAGATCAAGCGGCCCGGCCAGAGGTGGCGGGGGTTCGGGCCGACAGGCGTCTCTGAGGCAGGGGGCCAAGATGGGGCGAGAGGGGGGCGGGGGTGCGGCGGGTGCCCGGCGTGGCGGCGGCAGCCCTCTGGCGTGGCGTGCTCGCCGGGGCCGTGGTTCAGCGAGGAGAAAGAAGGCGGGAGGGCAGGCGGAGGCAGTCGTGAGGGGAAAGGGCCTCGCCCGGCAGGAGAACACGAGGAGGAGGTCATGAGGCGGCAGGCCGGCGGACAGGAAGGCCGAGGCGGCAGGCGTTCGGGAGGAACTAGGGGAGAGGGACCCGATGGGGGAGAGGATAGCTCACGGGGGCCTTGAGGTCTATGAGGCGGGCTCGGGGGCCGGTCGGTGTGACCGGTGAGGAGGCGGGGAGGCGGCGGTTGGCGTCAGGGCAGATCCGGTGAGGCGGGAGGTCGGGGGCGACCCGTGGCGACGAGGGCTGCGCCCGTGGCAACAGTCGAGGAGGAGGAGGAGGTGCGGTCAGGCGGCGGGGTCGCCGGCGTCGAAGCCTTGACAGGATCGGTCGCTCCGATCCGAGACGGCTTGAGGAGGAAAGGGATCGGGGAGGAGAGTGGGTGGCTACGGTTGGCGAAGGAGGGAGGTGGATAAGGAGGCGGTTGGGCGGGCAGAGGGCTGGCCGTTGGGGCGAGTGGAAGCCCGGATTGGGCGATGGGAGGTTTCTCCCCACTCCTTTTGTTTTATTTTCTTTTCTTATTTTCCTTTTCCGTTTTGGTTTATTTAAAATATCTAAACACTTTACAAAAATGTGTACCCCACCATAATTAACCTTGCAATATTTGACTTAGAACATTTTAGTTTTAGTTTTTGAAAACTTTTATCGTTTGAGTTGGTATCGAGCCCATTTGCTGTAGGAATCCCCTTCCACACTCCTTGGCAAGTCGAGTCTAGACATTGCAAAAACTTTTACTAACTTGGCTGTGTGCCATACGGGCCCATAAGCCATCGGGTGGTACTAGGATCTTTTACTCCTCGACCTTTACTCGGGACTCTGAACTCTCTTCTACTCGGGTTAAGCGATTTTACTAACTATCACTAGGATCCGTGACCACCTTCACCCCAAAGTTGGATATAGCCTTAGTTGTTCTTGAAATTGTATTTGAGCAATTTCCACCATTGTCATTTGACTCCTTTGAAGCGTCTTTGTTTCAGATGGAACCCACGAGGCAGGTAAATGCGCCACACGGCGGCCATTGGTGCCTCGGGATCACCTGCGGTGCTAGCGAGATGATGACCTATCTAGGTTATCGGCGGCACCCTGTACCGTCTATGAGGAGTACGGGACTATAACCGGGGGCGATGCAGCGCCGCCGTCCACCTCTACTCGGGAGTATGAGTCCACTCTTGTCTTTGCACACGCACATGGTATTGGAGTGACTATTGATATGGCGAGTCCACGATGCTGCTTATGCTGCTCGACATGTCTTCGTCTGAGTGTCGAGTTGGACACCTCCCCTTGAGGCACATTGCTACTCGCGTCGATGTTGGTGAGGAGGGCTACTACTGCTGCCTACTCCCTTTGTCACGGAGAGCCCTTCTACCATCGAACTTTGTTACGCATCGCGATGGGCTGGATCGAGCTAACCGAGCTCTTCGCCACGAGTTGTACATCACCCGTCGGCACCTTTACCGTGCTCGGCTGATGCACCCTTTGTCCGATCCGGAGAGCTGCGGCGTTCTGCGATCTACCCAGCGGGACCGTGATGCCCCGGGGTGTCGGTTGGCGGGCGTGGGAGGCTACTCCCCGCGCAGCCCTCTTCGCCACTGGGCGTCGGTTCAGCACGAGTATCGCGGCCCCAGTCAGCGGCGTGGAGGACTATCCGCTGCCCGCACTACCAGCTTTGGGCTCTGACTACCTCCAGCGATGCCGCGTGGGACTGATGTAGACTTGCTTGTTAGTGTTTGATGTATTACGCAGCGAGCTGCGTGCCGCCTATGATGTCTTAGTCTATGTCTTGAACTCTATGTATCGAACTCTATGCATGATCCCTTTTGTAAGATATGCAGACTACTATGTAGTTCCTATCGTCTTTGCTATCATTATGCACGTTTCATCATGAATGATTCCTGTCTTTTGCTTAATTTCTCAAATGCTGAACTACCCCTGTTATATAATAGCATGATGGTTAGGCCAGCAGGTCGTGGTCATGGTGGCAACTTCCCACCACCGCCTGAGTACATGGCTGGTATGGTCCAACAGCTTGACATGAATCGCCAGTTCATGGAGAACATGATGGCTCAGTTTCCTCGCCCCAATATGAACCAGCACCCAAGCGGAACAACTCTGCGGGATTTCATCGCTGAACCCGGCGTGTACGCAGCTCAACTCAACCCATTTGGATCTTGATGGTAGCTCCGTGACATCACCTATGAGATGGAGTCTCTTGATGTAGCCCACCCCGGCTATGTCACTTTGCTTCCTTCTTCTGAAGGACCCGCAGCTCAATGGTGGGACAGCCACAGGCGTACTCGCGGTTGGAACACTCATCACTGGCAGACTTCAAGCTGCCTTCCGTGCCCGTTTCATCCCTCAAGGGTCATGGACCGGAAGAAGCGTGAGTTCATAACCTCACCCAAGGCAACAAGACTGTTGAAGCTTATCGGAGAGTTCTTGGACTTGTCTCTTAATCTTGAAGAGGACATTGCAAGCGATGCCTTGAGCGGGAGAAGTTTCGTGGCGGCCTTCAAGCTGACATCAAGCTCGCACTTCTAGTGCTGCGACTTTGTTGATTTCGCCACCTTGGTGAACAAGGCTATCAATGTCGAAACTTATGCAGGAATACGAGCTCTAACAGGCATAGCCGTGACACGGGCTCATCTTGGGCCCGTCCTCATGAGAAGCGCAAGATATGGATTCCCAACGGTATGTACCGGCCGAATACTGCTCCAAGGCAGAACTATCTGCACCTCGTCGCCTACAACTAAGCAGCCAAAGCTTCAGCTCCACCACCCCAAGCTCTGTTCCCACCCCCAATAATGGGTTTGTGCTTGGTGCGGACAACGAACACCGTGCTAGAGAATGCAACGAGAACCAGAATCAGTGGCCCTTCCGACAGTGGCGGTGGAAACACCCAGCCCCAACAACCTTTGCCAAGCCTTATGGTGAGTTCAGGCCAACCACGTTGATCGAGCGAAGCTCAAGACCAACCTGCTCTTTGTGATGGGTACACTTCTCGTAAATTCAGTACCGCATGTGTTTTATTTGATACAAGGGCATCGCATTCATTCATGTCGAAGATTTTGCATTCATGCATGGCATTAAAAGTGAAGACATGAATGCTTCACTATTATTACACACCCGGCGGGCCAATGTCGAACCTCCATGATTTGCCAGCGTCCCGTTGAAATCGAAGGACTGGAATTCCTTGTCTCTCCCATCGTCTTTGAAGTCTTGTAGCATTGACCTCATTGCAGGAATGAATTGGTTAAAAGCGCATCTTTGCTTCCATAGTTTGCGCCACGAAGACCGTCCATCTGCTACACCCTTCGGATGAAATAGTCACTTACCAAGCTCATCTGGTGCAAAATGCGAGGCAAGGCTCTATGCATTGAATGCATTGAATGCCGCACCCTCGAGGTATTGAAAACATTCACTGTCGTTTGCGATTTCCAAGGCGTCTTTCTGAAGAACTTCGAGATTCCCTGCTAAATTTGTCGAATTCGTCATCGACTTGAAACCGAGGCACCACTCCTATAGCCGCGACCCTACAAGATGCCGCGCGCGAACTCCTTGAGCTCAAGGAGGAAATCGACAAATCTCTTCAAAGTGGTTTCATTACGCCCAAGTTGCTCACCTTGGGAGCACCTTCTCTCTTTGTTAAGAAGAAGGATGGGACAAACCGATTGGTCCAAGACTACCGTCCTATAAATCAAGCTACCATTAGAATAAGTATCCTCTTCCTCGGATCAATGATCTTTATGATCAAGCTGGCTGGTTCGTCGGTGTTCTCGAAACTTCGACTTGAGGTTGGGTTACCACCAGATCCGTGTTACGTGAGGAGGATATCCCCAAGACCGCATTTGTGACTCGTTATGGTTCATACGAGTACCGTCATGTCTTCGGCAACCAATGCTCCAGCTACCTTCTCTCGCTTTGATGAACTATATATTCATGGATTACCTCGACAAGTTAAATGCGTGGTTTATCTGGATGATATCTGATCTTTTCAAGAATGAAGAAGAACATCTTTGAACATCTTCGTCTTGTGCTAGAAAAGCTACGAGCATCAACTCTATGCCAAGTTCTCCAAATGTGAATTCGGCTTCCGAAGTAACCTATCTTGGACATGTCATCTCTAAGGATGGTATTGCCGTCAACCACTGAGCGAGTTCAGGCTATTCTCGATTGGACTCCTCCAAGAATGTTAAGCAAGTCGGAAGTTTTCTCGGTCTGCTTGACTATTGCCGTCGATTAAGTCAGAGAACTTCTCCAAGATTGCCGAGCCTCGACTAACTTTGTTGCATAAGAGCGTCAAATTCAATGGACGAGATAAGTGTCGGGAAAGTTTCCGGGCACTCAAAGACAAGTTGACTTCTGCCCGATGCTAGCTCCTCGATACTAAGAAGGACTTCGTCATTTCTGCGGCGGCTTCTCGTCAAGGATTAGGTGGTGTCCTAATGCAAAAGCGCCAAAGTGGTTGCTTATGCCTCTCGGCAGTTGCGCCCTCACGAAGAACTACCCAGTTCACGACCTCGAGCTTCTGCTGTCATTCATGCCTTGCAAGCGATGGCGACATTACCTTCTCGTGTCGTTGCGAGATCTTCACCGACCACCAAAGTCTGAAGTGTCTGTTTACTCAGCCAGACACTGAACCTCCGTCGTGAGAGATGGATGGAGCTGTTGCAGAACTTTGATTTGGGTATTCCTATCGCGAGCAAGGCTAATGTAATGGCTGATGCCTTGAGCATAAGTCTTCTTGCAACCACCTTGAGTTCACCAAGTTCAGCCCCACTTGTTGAAGAATTCAGAGCTGAACCTCCATATTGTTCCTCAGGTGCACTCGCTCCCCCTCCTCGGAGTTCCATAAGATGAATCTCCGTGTTGTTTCCCAGGTTCCCTATACCACTGGCTGTTGAACCCGATCTCGTGGGCACCATAAAGACAATGCAGAGGTTTGACTCTGAAGTCTACAAGATTAAGCAACACCTCAAAGGCGGTAATCCTCATTCTTCACTATTCTTGATGATGGCGCCTTGTGCTTCAAAGGCCGCCTAGTGGTGTCGTGTAAGAAGGAAAACCTGAATATGACTCGAGAAAGTGTTGAAAGAAGCTCATGATCGCCTCTATGTATCCATCCTGGTAGTACAAAGATGTATCAAGACATTGGCGAGATTACAGTGGTCTAATATGAAGCAGGACATTGCTCGCTATGTTCTGAGTGTGGCGTTTGCCGTCGTATCAAGCAGAACATCAAAGGCCTCTTTGGAACTCTGCAACCTATCTCTATTCCTGAATGGAAATGGGACCATGTTGAAATGGACTTCGTCCTTTGGATTTCCCAAATCGCGAAAGGTAATGATGCTATTCTTGTCGTCATTGACCGACTTTCTAAAGTTGCTCATTTACGGCGGTCGAAAAGCGATCCTTTGCTAGTCGACTTGCAACTCTCTATATGTCGGAATTGTTTCACTTCACGGCATTCCACTGGTTATCGAGTTCGGACCGTGGCAGCTTATTCACTTCAAGATTACGGGCAAGTTTTCAAGAAGCTATGGAACTCATTTATCTTTCGATCTGCGTTTCATCCATGATCTCAAGGACAAGTTGAGCGTGTCAGCAAATTCTCGAAGACATGCTTGAGCTTGTGGCGTTCCTTGACAGAAATGGGAGAATCTCTCCGTATCTTTGAGTTCTCTTATAATAATAGCTATCAAGCTAGTGCGAAGATGGCCCCCTTGAAGTGTTATATGGGCGAAAGTGCGAACCCTCTGAACTGGTCGAAGCTGGGCAGCGTCCACTCTTGGTCGGATATTATCAACATGCGAAGAACAAGTCCGCATTATTCGCGAGAATCTCAAGACTGCTCGATCCGTCAAAGAGTAATTATGACCGTCATCATAAACACATGGTCTATCAACTTTGGCGAAAAAGGCCTATCTTCGCGTTACACCAATGAAGGTGCTCACGCTTGGGATCAAGGGCAAGCTAGCTCCTCGCTATATTGGCCCATTCACTATTTGGAAAGGCGTGGAAAAGTGGCTTATCAGCTGGAGCTTCCGTCGAACCTTTCACGGAGTTCACGATGTGTTCCGATGTCACAACTCGGCGGCTGTTTCAAGGACCCAATCGGCGATGGACCATGAAGTGCTCGGTGCAACAGGACCTCTCCTATAAAGAGCATCCGGTCCGCATTCTCGACCAAGCTGAGACGCCGCTGCGTCGGAAAGGCGATCAAGTTCCTCAAAGTCCGATGGTGAATCACTCGAAGGCGAAGCCACACAGGAGCGTGAGGATCGTCTTGAATGAATACCCGCACTCTTTCCTTCTACCTCCTAAATCTCGGGGCGAGATTTCTTGTAATGGAGGAGATTTGTAACACCGGATAATTAAGCTACTGATAACCCACCTAATGATGCCACGTCACCTCGGTTCTGTGACTAAACCTCACGTTGATTGATCCGGTTCAAATTCAAATTGAAAACAAAGCAAGCGATAAAAGTTTTCAAAAACTAAAACTAAAATGTTCAGGGGTTGTCAAATATTGCAAGGTTAATTATGGTGGGGTGCACACATTTTTGTAAAGTGTTTAGATATTTTAAATAAACCAAAACAGAAAAAAGGAAAAATAAGAAAAAGAAAATAAAACAAAAAGAGTGGGGAAAACCCACCTTATTAATGGGCCAAGCCCACCAGCCGGTCGGCCAGCCCCCTGGCCAACAGCCGGCCGCCCACCCTTATCCACCTCCCGGTCGGCTAACCCTAGCCACCACTCTCCTCCCCGATCCCTTTCCCTCCCCAGCCGTCCAGGATCGGGAGCCGAGCCGATCGTCGCGCCCCAGCCTTGGCGACCCCGCCGCCCTGACCGCACCTCCCTCCCTCCTCCCGACCACCTGCTGGCTCAAGCCCCTCGCCACCAGAGTCGTCCCGACCCCGCCTCACGGATCCCCCGGGCCCAGCCGGCCGCCTCGCCCTCCTCCTCACTGGTCGCCACCGCCGTCCCAGGCTCCGCCTCATAGACCCCGCTCCCCGTGAGCTATCCTCTCCCCATGGTCCCCTCTCTCCCCTAGTTCCCTCCCGAGCATGTGTCGCCCCCAGCCTTCCGTGGCCCGGCTCGGCCGCCCGCGACCCTCCCTCCCCTCGTGCCTCGCGCCGCTCGAGGTGAGCCCCCTCCCCCGCCGCACCGGGCCTCCGCCCAGCCCTCCGCTCTCTTCTCACGCAGGGCACCTGCACCGCACCCCAGCGCCTCCCTCTCGCCCCATCCTGGCCCCGGGCCCCATGCTGCGCCCTTGTCGGGGCAGAAACCACCCGCCACCTCCGCCGCTTCGCCGCCCGATCCAACCCGAGCCGGCCGCGCCCCCCACCACCATCGGACCGCCGCCCTCCCGCTCTCGAGCGACCGCCCGCGCCCGTTTAGCCACCGGAGGCGCAGGCAGTGAGCTCGGCGCCCTCCTCCGCCCGCGGGCGCAAGGGCTCCCAGCGCCGGCCCGCCGTCAGCCACCAGGGCCACCGCTGAACCCTTGACTAGTGGGCCAGGGCCCCCCGTCTGTTGACTCGGTCGGTGGGGTGACACGCTTGCCTTGCGACATGGGGCCCCACCCCAAAAACGTTTTAAAATAAAAAGAAATGAAAATGAAATTAGTTAAATATAAATAATTATAAATAAAAATGAATAAAACTAATTAATTAATTAATTAATTAATTTAATTAATCTGATTAATTAAACCTAATGACTAATTAACCTAATTAACTACATTAATTAAACTTAACTAAGTTAATTAGTTAGCAGTATAATGACAGGACCCACATGTCGGGGTTGACTTAGTCAACCCTGTTGACTACTTGACGTCGGCATGACATCATCTTGGCGTCATAAATATATTTTCAATTAATTAATTAATTAATTAAATTCCGAAATTATTAAAATCTTTTAAAAATCATATCTTTTAATCCGTAACTTCGGTTAAAATATTTTCAACATGAAAGTTGCTCGAGCAGCGAGGCGAATCCGGATCACGCAATCCGTTCGTCCGCCACACACCTAACCTATCAGACCTGCAACTTCCCCTCGGCTCCCCTGCTAGAAAACACGAAACACGGGAATACTTTCCGGATGTTTATAACAGTACCCCCTCATACCACGTTAGAACACGCCTAGCATCGCTTCTTGACATGTCATGCATCGATATGCATCTGTTTACTTGGTATTCATTGTTTCTTCCCCTCTTCTCTCCGGTAGACTGAACCGGCGATCTTGCTGGCCGGTTCGACTACGGTGTTGTGACCCTCTCTCTTGCGAGCAACCAGGCAAGCCCCTCCTTCATCACGGATATAGCCTACTCTTCTCTATCTGCTTGCATTAGAGTAGTATAGCATATTCTTGTTTCGAGATACTCCTATCTTTGCATAGCTTTGTCCTTGTTACCCTTTTGTTACCTTTACTGCAATCCTATATGCTTAGTATAGGATGCTAGTACTTCATCTGTGGCCCTACATTCTTGTCCGTCTGCCATGCTATACTATCGGTCGTGATCACTCGGGAGGTGATCACGGGTATATCTATATACTTTATACATGATACATGTGGAGACTAAAAGTCAGGTTGGTGATGGAGCACCCGAGTGGATCTTTGAGCGGAGGCGGCGGGCGAGTTGAGACCGCCTAGGAGAGGTGGGCTGGCCTGTTCGGCGTTCGCGGTTACTTAACTGCAGCTTGAGGTCTTGGTATTTGATCTGAGTTGGCTCTGAGCTTATCTGCACTAACCATCTATGCGGGAGTAGTTATGGGTATCCGGCGTCGTGGTATCGGCGAAGCACTTGAGGACGTCGGTGACAGGCGGCCTTGGCGGATTAGGCCCAGAGCACTGTTAGGCTAGGTGCGCTTCGGCCGCCCTCATAGCGTCTTGAGGTGTGCTCGAGGCGATGGGCCCGGACCCTGGCGCTTAGGTTTGAACCGGCGTGTTGGCCTCTCTGTTGTGCCTAGGTGGGGCTGCGGCGTGTTGATCTTCAGCGGCGGGCATGACCGAAGCGTGTCGGCCAAATGGGATCAAGCGTCTTTGGGTAAGATGGTGCACCCTGCGGTGTTAATCTATTGGATAGCCGTGATCTTGATGATGGGGCGACTTGAGTTGTACCTTGAGCTTATGACAACTAGAACCGGATACTTGATAAAACACACCCTTCCAAGGGCGGATACAACCGGTGGTCGCTCTCTCGGGGATATGAGGAGGGATCGCCGGTAGGAGGATGTGCTATGTGATGTTACTGGAGGACTTGGTTTGCCCTCCTCTACTGTTGTAAGGCAGGTGTCGAGCGTAGTCTTCGTTAAGACTAACTATCCCCTCTCATTCGGCATTCTGCGATTCAGTCCCGATATGCCCTTTACACATATATCCATGCATATGTAGTGTAGCTCCTTGCTTGCAGTACTTTGGATGAGTACTCACGGTTGCCTTGTTTCCCCTTTTCCCCTACCTCTACTCGATTTACGCAGCAGACGATGGAGCCGGGGCAGAGCGCCACGCCTATGGCGACTACTACTGCAGGTGCCTACTACTATGTGCAGCCAGCGGCGACCAGGGAGTAACTTAGGAGGATCGAGGCGGGAGGCCTGCTCCTCTTCGTCTGTATCGGTTTGTGCTAGCCTTCTTAAGGCAAAACTTGTTTAACTTATATGCGTACTCAGATATTGTTGCTTCGCTGACTTCGTCTATGATCGAGCACTTGTATTCGAGCCATCGAGGCCCTGGCTTGTATTATGATGCTTGTATGACTTATTTTATTTGTAGAGTTGTGTTGTGATATCTTCCCGTGAGTCCCTGATCTTGATCGTACACATTTGCGTGCATGATTAGTGTATGATTGAATCGGGGGCGTCACACCAACCTATTTTAATACGCAACAGGGCAGATAGTTAGCAGCGTGACAAAGAAAACAACACTATCTTGATATTCATGGTTAAAGCAAGAGAAGCCAATTAGAAGGCATATAGAAATCACCTGTTGCAGAAGTCATTTATCACTGGGAGATCCTCGTCAATGTACCAACGGCAATCAGAACTACCACTATGTCCTTGAACACCTGCATAGTTATCGAACAATATAGAGGGGTAAGAGGCTGCATTGAACATAGAATGAAAAGGCTGTACAATACAGAATGCATAAATGTATAAGATGCAATAGGTTGACCACCTTGATTTATTTTAGGTAGTGTTCCTATGAAAATTGCAATCACAGCTTCCTTTTCGTCTCTTGCCCGCATTGCTTCTTCTTGAATTCAATCGCTCGATCACCCCAGAGGACAAGCCTTAGCTCCTTGCCCCTATAGGTTTCATATGACAAACAA
>JAHIAM010012663.1:0-16983 GCA_021605205.1 Aegilops longissima
CGGGGTCTTGAAATTCAGCTCGGCCAAATTTCGGCAGCGTAATCTTCCCTTTCAGCTTGCTCCTTCCTGGGTTGATTCCTTGGAAAGTGCGGTCTCTTGAGCTTCATTTGTCGAGGATTTGAAGCTTACGGAGCCTGCGGAGGAGATCGATTCAAGCGGCCCGCCGTCAACCAACATCTTAGTGATCTTGAGGTTGCGAGATGGTTGGTGAGACCAACATCGGCAAGCACCCGACCCGGATTATGCGTCGGGGTGGTCCTCAATGTCAAAGATGATGGGCGTGCGGACCACTTGAGGCTTGCGTGACTCTCGGATGGTTACTGCTGCATTAACCTCCGCATCCATTGCTTGAGTTGGCGGTCGCGGTATGCGAAGAAGCACCACCGTCAACTGAGAGGACCTCCGTTGCTCTGAAACTCCTTCTCATCAGCTTCGCCGTCTTCCATGTCTTCGTCGACATCATCGTCTTCATCCTTGTCACTGACCACGGGGAGTCGTCTCCTTGCGGCTGCTTGGCCTTCTGGGCGTCCTCCCGGCGGGTCTCTTCTTGCTGGCTGCTGCACCTTCTGAGCCTTCTCCTTGTCTATGCTTCGTACTCAGCCCTCTGCTGTTCAATAAGCTGCTTTCGACTTTCTTGCAGCTCTGGAGGTCAGTGGCCCTTGGTGTGGTGAATCTTGCGATCTTGCTTGTTGGGCTATCCCTTGTCGTGGCCGCCACACTTAGCGGTTGGTGTCGTGGCAACCTCCTTGCGAAGCCACTAGCCTTGGCCTTCTTGGCGGCACCATCCTTGGGACTACTCGACAACTAGTACTTCTTGGCTCTTCTTCTTTTACATTGTTCCTTGTAGGCTCTTCTTTGCGAATTCGGTCTCATCATTGTCGAATCCTGCTCCAACATTCTCTCGAGTCTCCTCCCTTCTTGACGTGACACTTAGTCGGCCGGGGCATATAGCTCGCGCGTCCTTGACTTAGCTATCGCCATCTCCTCCCTCATCCTCGGTTCCGCATTACGATGAAATCTGGCGATCACCCATGGCGGGGTGGACATCAGGATGTTGTAATGCACTGCGGTGAATCTACGAATAAACTTACTGGGGACTCTCCTTCCATACAGGCGGCGGGTGAAGGTCACTCTCTTGGCCATGAGGCTTGTGGCCACCGTGAAGGTGCCGACAAGCGATGGCATAGATGCCGGGAGGATATGGAGCTGTCCGAGCAAGTGCATGAGCCAGATCGACATTTGGCTTGAAGTACGCGTGGGAAGTAGTTGGTGAGGATCTTGTCGTCTCGCCCCCTGCAGCCTGCACCACAATGGTGTAGATCTTTGAGGAACTCGATGGGTGCGTCCTGCCATCATACTTCTCAGCACGTCGGCTGAAGTTTTTCTTGTCCGACCCTTTGGACTTGCCAGCTCACCCGAGTGAGCAGGAGGGCAACCTACAGCGTCTGACAAGTCGCTGGTTCCCTAGGCGCATGCATGTCAACAGGGGGCCGGCTGGTCGGCCGCCTGCGCTTCTCTTGGGCTTCGATCACGAGTTCGGCGTCTTCTTGTTGACCGTTCTTGAAGAACTTGGGGCGATCACAGGGCTCGTGGATCCGGCGGCAGGTGGAGTCTTGTCGAGGTGGATCCAGGGCTGGTGATCTTGGCCTTACGGTGGGGAGTGCATGGTGGTTGCACCCCCATAGGTCTCGTCACCACCGGCTCGTGCCTTGTCATCCCGCTTGCGCGCAGGGCGCTTGTTGGTTCTTTGGAGCGTCGCCGTTAGCAAAGCCGATGAGACTACGGATTGTGGCCCTCCACTCGTCGACCTTGTCGGCCGTTGGAGGAAGTAGTCTAAGCGATTGAGCTCTCCCGGAAACCTGCTGGAGTGGTGGGTGGCAATGGCGTCGAGGCGAGAGCAGGATGTGCTCGGACTTCTAACCAAGTTAGGAGGGCAGCATCCATGCTGATCGTACCCGTCGTACCACATCTTTGGCGTGCATCCAGGTCTCGAGGGCCTCGGGATCCTCCGGCGCCTTGATCCAACGGCGTATGGTGCTGCGAGCATCATGGCTGTCGGTCCTGCGCCTCCTGAGATGGGCCAGATGCGTTTTGGGCCTTGAGCTCGCGCCTTGTCCTTGGACTGGCAGGCGTCGTGGAGCTCTCGGCAGCGCCCATTCCTCCTGCGTCTTCCCCACCCTCGTCGGCTCCGGTGGTGGTGGGTTTGATCTTGAGCGGCTCTGCTTGCCCTGAAGCCTTCTTCTTGGTGGCATGTTGATGAGATGATGAAGAAGTTGCTCGTGTGAGCGCGGATCGGGTTCACACAGCCTCGCGCCCCTACAGTGCGCCAAGATGTCGGGGAAGCTAATCGTGACCCACGAACACCTATGGGACCGAGTCCCTTGTGGTTCGATGGGGCGGAGATTACTGAAAGCGGATCGGCGATGCACACGGCAGTTTACCCAGCGGAGCTCTCCGGAGATAATACTCTCTGCTGCTTGGTTGATTGTATTGTGTTCTTGCTAGGGAGCAATAGAGCTACAAAACCCTAGCTTTGAGTGAGTGTGGTCTCGTATGGTGAATGAACGAGCAGGCGAACCAGAACCCTTTCTACGTTGCACATGGGCCTCCTTTTATAGGCTCAAGGGGTCACCACAGTGTGAGCGCAGATGAGGTACAAATGTAAAAAGCAGTAGTTGGTACACCAACATGCAGTGTCTGATGCTTTATACCTAACTTTCGGCAAGGGACAAGAGTAATAAATGCCCGTCCACATCGCCTAAGCGATCTGTGAGGGACCGTCAAGTCGCCTCCGTTTTTCCATGATGGTAGCTTGTCGGCGCCGCTCATCGCTGCTCCCGTTGGCTGCCTGACCCTCGACACGCATGCAGAGATAGCCCCCGGCGACACGTTGGCGGATGAGTGGAAGCGGAGATGAAGAGAGGTTCTGCGCGGCTGAATCCTTTGCGCTCGGGAGCTTGTCGATCACCAAGCCTTCGGCAAGCTCCTCTTGCCGGAGTCTTGTTCCTCGTGCCTTGAGTGGCCTTCCCATAAGCTCCTCTTGCAGGGGCCTTGATTACTTGTTCTTGAATGGCTCCAAAGGGCAGCGGAGATCTTAGCGGTCACTAGGCGGCCTACCATGAGGTGCTGCAACTGCCGTGCGAGTTCGGGATACTAAGGTACCCCTACTCTAGTACACCGCAGACTCCCTCGGAAGAAATGCACATCGCATGTTGCCAAATCAGTTTGAAGCCAGCTGGACTAAGCTTTTGCATGCGGTTCAAAATAAAGGGGCGTGGGTCATCCGGACATGTCCGCCCCGTTTGAATCACTCCCAAACTTTTCCTTTATTTGTATAAAGGCGTTAGCGACCACCATCCGCTCGGGCCAAGGTTCCGGGAAGCATCCAAACCCTTAAACGTCCTTTGGGTTGTCGGGTACAAGGGCCAGGCGATCCGGGTCAATAAATCCCGGGGATTGATTTCGGGAGATGGTAAAAAACCTCCTTTGAGGGTGGCTCTTTTGACAAACGAGCCCTAAGGGCTCCATGGCGGGACATCGATTTGTAAGTGCATTAGTGCCCTTAGTGATTTTTTATTGAAGACAAGGTTAAGTAACTAATGGTTTTGAGGACCGGGTCATGTCTATGAGGTTTGTTTCTGGAAATGCCCTTGGTTCTTAAGAAGCTTTGATAACGAACTTCGAAGATTTGAAAGTGAAGAAAGGTGTGACCTTGAAACTTTATTCTTTGGGAACATAAGCTGAAGCTTTTGTTTTTCGTGTTTCTTTTCTCTTTCTTGAGCTGGAAAACCGTCTTGTTAAATGAGAAATACTAAGGGAAATTTCCTTTGTGCTCAACTAAAATCCCCCTACCAATCCCGAGGAACTTTTGGAAATCCATCGATTCATCAATTTTTGATTGGACAAGCTTTACGGGTTTGAGGGAAAGTTAGGAATTAAAATTCCGTTTTCCTACCTGAGAGAACATGACGAGGAATTTGAGTTCAAATTTGACCGTTCTTGTTTGGGTGCCCAAAACATCCCCTAAGGTCAATCATTGAAGGGAATGTCACATGGGGCTGCTCCCTGGCAAAAAGCCGCCCCTCAACCACTAGTTGGTTGGCTGTGAAGAACTTGCCTTGTATTTGGGAGAACCCATTTGGGACTTTGGGAAAATCATCAAGTGAGGAAAAACCCAAAAAAAACTCAAAAAATGATTGAGCTCCGAAGAAATTGATTGGTGGACGGCCTTTTACCTTTGAAGGCGTGCTTTTCAAGGGGTTACTCTCTAAATCAAGAAATTTGGTGGGTGAAATATGGAATTTAATCCTAAACTTACCACATTTGGGAGTTGGGACCTTGTTCAAGGGAAATCGGTGAGGACTTGGTGTTGAGTTTTTCGAGGTGGTTCCGGGTGGTTCCTGAGTTTAAATACCGGGTCAACGACGTCGGGCCCGTTGGCGGTCTCCCAAATATTTCTTACCAACCTAACGGTTCATTTCCTAACCCTTTATTTCCTCATTCGTGTTAGGTTTTTCAACGTGTTTGGCTTTGGGAAGACTTTTCAATTTCCCATTCAACGAGTTTGCTTCATCGTGACCACCTACACCCGTGATTGCCATTTAAGATGATTGCTTTGCTTTTCTTAAGTCTTTTCCTTGTATTTCTTAGCTAAGGAATTTTGAAAATTCCCGGTGAAAATTTGTAAATTTTAAAAATTACCCCCCAGTGATTACCTTTTCAAGGAGACAAGGTACTTTGTTACGTGTGTTTAGTTTCCCGGGGTTTTGTTATATCGACCGCGGAGACAAGGTTGGGGTCCTACCATGGGCACACCCCTGGGAAAACAAAATAATGATTTGAAGCAATTGACAACGTCTACGGTATTTGTGACAAAGGTGTTTCCTCGGTCCACCCTCTCGAAGATCTTGATGTGAAGATTCAAACCTCGATTCTCAAGCGAAGAATATCAATGTGCCATCAGAAAATCAATATGGAAGGTAGTGCTTTGGAATCGCCAAACTCATTTGGGAGGTGTCCAAAGTAAATGAAGGTGTTTCAACTCAGCGTGACTCCGAGTTGATGTTCTTGGAATCTCTTCAACGCTTCAAAAGACTCGACAAAAATGTTCAACAAACCTTGATCGCCTCCGACATCTCAAATGAGCTTCAAGCCTGGGTGCCCTTGACATCACCGACCATGAGGTGGTGAAGAAATTCTAAGATAAACGATTCCTCATTTGATACTCCCGATGATAAAAGAGCTGATTACAAGTCTCTTGATCCTGCGATATCCTCGAAGGCTAAATACTCACGAGTTCGACTTGCGAAAGAATCTCTATGGTTACGGCTATGGAAAAACCTGAAAGGGAAAGGCGTATCGAATCAGGTGAAGACTACGGTAGTAGCCTTGGAGATCTGAAGAATTTGGCGAGGCTAACTTTGCTTTGGAAGAAATTCAGAAATTCACAAGGCGTGGTCTTTGGAAAATCCTCAAGAAGCGGTGATTCCTCATCTAGTGACTATAAGAAGACTTTGCCACAAATGCAAAAACCTGGTCACTACATCCAAGATTGTCCTCGTGGGAAAAGAATTAAGAAAAGAAGCACAAGGTTGATTACGAACATGAAGAAGAAGAAAAATCATCAAAATCTTCATCATCAAAATCCTCAAAACCTTCTTCTCAAAGAAGAGCAGCTCAAAAACTCGGGCATTCATTGGCAAAATGGACTCGAAGCTGAACGGGAAAATGAGGAAGAGGAGGGCGAAGAATCCGAATCTGGTGTGGCTAGTCGGCTCTTGCTCTGCTTATGTTAGCAAGTCCATCTTCAACAAGAAACCCCAAACAAACCGATGAGGAAAATGATATTCGCTCCCACCTATTGCTTCATGGCAAAAGGTGCCAAGGTACTCAATTTCCCTCCTCGAATCTAGTGAAAATGAATCGATGAGGATCTCAAGCCCACTACTCTAAACTTGCTAAGATTGCTATAAAACAACAAAGGGCTTTTGAAAAGGTTCAAAACATGCTAGATAAGAGTGATGATATGTTGGTGAAGAAATGGATGCACTCAAGCCATTGAAAATCTTGAGAATTGGTCTAGGGCACCTTCAATCATCATAACACTCTCTTATCGATCATGAAAACTTTCTTATGAATTTCTTCAAAAGCAAGATCTTGAGAAGCTAAAGGCGAGTTATGAAGATCTTGAAGGGCCGATTCATTACCTCAACAAATCAGCGCTTCTCAAGAAAATTTGTTCCTCCATGCTTAAAGTGCATTGAGCGTGAATCCTAATTCTTCACAAATGTTCAAATGCTTCAACTTTACAAATTCTTCCCTCTGCTATCACTAATTCCTCACGGGACATTGCTAGTATCCTTGGATGCGGGTGAAGGAATTGTACATGGGCATGTACAAAAGCCTCAAGGGCATCGACTCTTTGTGATGTGCTTAAAAGATCCTCAAAGGAACCCTAGGAAGAGGTATTGCCTTTGAGAGAAACTCAATCTTGATGGAGCGTCTTGGAAGCTTTGGCGGTATCCCAAAACCTCATGGGTTCTGAAAGGGACCTCGTTGATCCATCTTTATCTGCTTTACATGGAATTTCCTCATTACATTGATGAGTCATTTGACTCAAACTATAAACTGTTCAAAAATCAGAATGGTGAAGTATTTGCTAGATATGTTGGCACTAAGCTGGAGGCGGTTCCCCTATGAAGAAAATCTGGGTTCCCAAGGTCCTTGAAATCTTGGTGAATGTCCTCATGACACCAAGTGAAAAAAGGAACCCAGATCAAATTCTTCATATGGACCAAATTCTTCATATGGATCCAAGTCCTCATGGACCAAATTCCTCCGTGGATCAAATTCCTCAAAAGGATCAAAGTCCTCATATGATTATCATCGTGCTAACAACTACATTTAGGTGAGCTAAGGGCTATGAATATGTGCATTATTCTTCAAACCAATATGTTCAAAGTCCTCGAAGAATTTCTCCTTATTATTCCCTAACCCCTCTTATGTAAGGAAATGGTTTGGCCTCTATGCCACCATTCTCATATGGTGCTTTCATGAGTGATGAACTCTTTGCCACCTTGAGATGTGGGTGGTGAAGAAAAAACTAATCTCTTTGGGTCAGGTCTCGGGCGTGCCTTCGTTGAAGAATTTTTTGGGGCGACAAAATGCGAAAGGGCGAGCTAATCATGATGAAATGAACTTTCATTTCACCGTCCTCTGCTTATCTAATTGATCTTGGTGATGAAATTCATCGATGAACTTGATATCATATTCTTCGATGAAGTATATGAGATGTAAGTTATACTAATTCATCGGGATGACAACCCAAAACCAGTGGGTTCTCGATAGTGGATGTACAAATCCATTTTTGACAAGAATCTATTGATGGATGCTCCCTTATCACCGTCACAAAAACATATCATCTTTTTGACAAAGGCAAAAGTCGGTATTGGGACTTGGTAAGGTTGCTATCTCTAAGGACATGCACATGGACAAAGTCATGCTTGTTGAGTCTTTAGGATATAACCTCATGTCGTCTCAATGCTTTGTGATCTTGATATGGTTGTTATCTTTGGCAAATTCGTTGTGTTGTGATTATGGGGACAATTCCAAAGTCTTGAAGGCTTTGGAGGAGACTTGTATTTGTTGATTTCTCCGGGTCCCAACCCCGTGTGCCTACCAAAAGGGAAGGTGGCTATGGCATCACGACTTGTCACATGGCATGAGGAATTTACCGCTTGCGAAGAAGAAGCATGTCATTGGCATTGAGAATTCAAATTCCTCAAGGATCACTTATCAACTGTGAATGGAAAAATGAAAGGCCAAGCATCCGGCGAAGACTATCATGACCACTACCGTCCCTTGAATTGCTTCACATGGACCTCTTTGGTCCCAATCATTATCAGGTATCGTTAATGAAGCATCACTATATGGCTTTGTTATTGTTGATGATTACTCTCGTTACATGGGTACACATTGTTCTTACAAAAATCAAGTGCAGGAAATCTTCAAGCGATTTTCCTCGAGGGCTTCAACCAACTTTGGTGTGAAGATCAAGCACATCGGGAGTGACAATGGGCCAGTTCAAAATTCGGCTTGAGGATTATCTTGATGAACTTGGTATTACTCATGAGTTATCGCTCCCTATACTCCTCGGCAAAATGGGCGTGGGCGCAAAACAGAACTCTTGTTGAGATGGCTGCACTATGTTGATGAATACAAAGCGCCTAGTCGTTTGGATTGAAGCAATTGACCTTTCGTGCCACATCATCAACAGTATATCTTCACAAATTCTTCAAAGAAGCGCCTATGAACTCCTCCGACAAGAAACCCAATGTAAGTTATTTCAAAGTCTTGATTGCTAAATGCTGGATTAGAGATCCTCACCACACCTCTAAATTTGCAAAGCACATGAGGTTTATGCTTGGTTCGGAAAGGACTGCACACCTCTGAGTCTTCAACATCGCACTTCACAAGATTGTTGACCTTGTAGATGTCGGTTCGATGAAACAATGGCTGCAAAGAGCACCTACCTTCTGTTAGGCGAACCACACGAGGTTCTTCGGGTTCAAGGCAACGAGGATGTCATTCCTCTTGAAGAAACTTGAAGAATTCATTCCTTCTGGAAGAGGCTGATGCACTGAAGATAATCTTTGAAGAAAATGGTCTTTGAGGAAAATGATCAAATTCCTCAAGACAACCAGCTCATCCTCGCGTTGCAAAAAAGTGCAAGTTGACAAGATCCGATGACATTGAAGCCGGAGTCCTCCACTCGCTCAAAAGCTTCACATTATCTAACTTTTGTGGGCACTATGCTTTTGTCTCTATCAGGCCCACTAAGGTAGATGAAGCATTTCGGGCGGAGTGGATTAGGCCATGCAAGAAGAATTACATCGTTCGAGCTCAACAACGTGTGGGAACTGGTCAGCGTCGGATCCCAAGCATAATATCATTGGCACAAAGTGGATCTACCCAACAAGCAAGATGAAAATGGTCTTGTGGTGAGGAATAAGGCCGACTAGTAGCTCAAGGCTACCGGTTGAAGGAATTGATTTGAAACTTTTTGTTGCTAGACTTGAGTCTATTCCCATATTACTAGCCTATAACCATCACAATATCACTTTATATCAAATGGATGTGAAAAGTGCATTCCTCAATGGTAAGCTTGGGAAAAGTATATGTTGCTCAACCCCGGTTTTGAAGATCCAAGAATCGACAAAGTCTTGAGACTAAATAAGGCCCTCTTGGCCCAAGCCCCTCGGGGGATAACATTGAAGAATTCTTGGAAGAATGGCTTCACCATTCAGACCCTACTCTCTTTACTAAATCTTATGATGGTGAACTTTTGTGTGCCAAATATATGTTGATGATATTATCTTTGGCGTCTTGACCAGGTTATAGTGATGAATTTGCCTATATGATGAGTGAAGAATATCAAATGTCTATGATGGGAGGTTGAAATTCTTCTTAGGTCTTCAAATTAAATCAACAACACAATGGCATATTCATATCTCAAAATACCTCAAAATGTCACGAAGAAATTAAATAAGATTAAAGGTGTCAAAATTCCTATGCCCACAAATGGCCATCTATTTGATGAAAATGGATTGACTTGATCACAAGGTATGCTCCATGATTGGTTTTTTTCTTATGTGCATCTAGGCGGATATAATGCTTAGTGTTTGCATTGTGCCCGATTTCAAGCTACACGAAGGAATCACACCATAAAATGTGAAGCATATTCTTGATATCTAGCTCACACACCAACACTAGGATTATGGTACCCCAAGGGCTCTACTTTTGATCTCATTGGATATTACGACTCGACTATCTTTGGTGATCGTGTGGACAAAGTCAACATCGGTACTTGTCATTTCCTCGGACGATCTTTGTTTGGTCCTCGAAGAAAGCAGGGTATCCTTTCCCT
The DNA here is from genome assembly GCA_021605205.1 of Aegilops longissima. Taxonomy (NCBI): domain Eukaryota; kingdom Viridiplantae; phylum Streptophyta; class Magnoliopsida; order Poales; family Poaceae; genus Aegilops; species Aegilops longissima. Next base: position 9,926 of record JAHIAM010012663.1, read on the forward strand.
TGGAAGCTGAATACATTCTTTTGGCTGTGTTGTGCTCAATTACTATGGATGAACAAACCCTCAAGGACTAGGCATCAACGTGAAGAATGTGCCTCTCTCTTGTGACAATGAGGTGCCATCAAGATTGCTCACAACCCGTTCAGCACTTTGAAGACAAAGCACATTCAAATTCGTCATCATTTTCTTCGTGATCATGTGTTGAAGGGACATCTCCATCGAGAGTGAAAGGGAAAACACTAGCTGATATCTTCACTAAGCCCTTGGATGAGAAGATTTAGCAAGTTGCGGTGTGAGCTAAATATCTTGAATCTTGAATGTTCTTTGAAAGGACACATCCTAACACTTATGCAAAATTGATGACTTAGATGTGCAACAAGAACGTTTTTTCAATCAATGAAGAATAACACTCTAAGGTGAAGAAATTAATGAAGAATTTGATTCTCGAACCCTCGACAATTATAGGTTTGAAATCATCATTCTTATTATGGGGGTCACGCCACCACCAAAGTTGAAAATCTTCAATTTGAGTTTTCCTCGGTTTTGAAATTCTTGATTTTCAAATTCTTCAACTTTGCAAAATCTTCCTTTTTTGTCGTCTTTCTTTTTATATATATATATATATATATATATATATATATATATATATATATATATATATATATATATATATATTTTATTCCCTCTGACATTCCTTATTATTTCTTCTGTTTTTTACGCTAAGTGAATTGTGGGACCCTTCCCCTCTATGCTATACTCAACCCAATCCATTCACAAATTCTTCATTCGTTCTACTTTGAAACTCGTTCAAATTCTTCCTTTGTCCTTGGGTGAAGAAATTACCGAACCAAAAAATCTTATTCAAACCCGCTTTTACGCTCAAACGTTCCGCATCCCGATGCATTATTATATTACCCCGATGCCGATCTCCCTACCATCGTGGGTGACACATGTCGTGAAGGAAGCGGTCGGGGCAGTTAGTCCTAAATCTTGGACGATCCGTTTTCACCGTGTCTATAAACCCCTCTCCCTTCCTCACTCTTTTACTCCGCTCGACCTCTCTCTCCCTCAGCTCCTCAAACCCTAAGCGCCGCTTCTCCATCGTCCCGGGTGAGGAAAAGCTTCCTGCCTTGACCTCTTCGCCCGGCGTACTGCGGACCGTGGAAAATCTTCACTCCGCCCGTCGGTAGCTGATTTCCTCTGCCAAGTTAGGCGTGGAAGATCTGAGCAGACGAACTTCAACTGTTCATCTCGGTTAAATGTGTTCTTCACTTGGATAAATTAAAAGTTACTTTTATTACCGCTTTGATTCTCAAATCTTCTTCAAATTCTTCAAAGGTGTTTATTCTTCAAATTCCTCACAATGAACACCTCAAATCTCTTGATCGTTTCTCTAAGCAATGATTTTCTTCAAGATTCCTCAATTGTGGATCCTCGATCTATACAACTCGGAACCTAAGACAAAAAGCAAAATTCTTCAAAACTCATCTGGTCAAAATCCTCAAAACTTGTTCTTTTTGAAAAACCACGAGCATATGACCTCTTCAAATTCCTCGCACCTATACTCTTTCACAAAATGTCTCTGAATCCCTAGGTTCTCATCAACTTAACTCATTTGCGCGTTCCTCGAAGAAAAACACTTCTTGAGAGAACTCAATTGTTCAATTTCCTCACACGAAGAAAATGGCAGATGGTAACCCGAAGGGGAAAAAACCTGAGGTTATGAAGCGTTTGAAATCCCGAGAAATATATCTGACTATTCAGGATGAAAGCAAAAATCAGCAAAGGTGCGAGGAAGATTGAGCGGAGATGGGCCGGAATGGAAGGAATACAGATGTAACTCCTAAGTACATGAAGAAATTGCTTTAATCCTCCATGCCCAAAGCTCCTTTGGCACGGCCAAATAGCCCCACTAGCATCAAGCGGTGAGGACTTTCACGATGAATGGGCTAAGCCCAAGCAAAATTGGCAAAGCAAGCAAAGGCGGTGAAGAAATTCAATGAGGATTCTGCGCTCCGCCACTGGGTCTCGGTCAAACCGAAGAAATCAATGCAAAAAGCCCTCAAAGCCAAGTGCTTCATCATCTGCCCTCACGGCCAAGTTCCTCGGACACCCTCCAAGCAAATTCCTCACCTTTCTTGTTCCACCAAAGTCCTCAACGCTCCGTCAAACCTTGGTTCCTGTGCAGGCTACTTGTCAAAGGACTGCTGGTTTCTCAATTCCTCGGCATCTCAAGTTCCTTTTGCCCCAATTCTTCACGGCCCCTCTGCTGAAGACAAAGCAACATTTGGGCGTGGTCCTCGGCCTAGCCAAGGAAGAAACTTTGCCTGCCATTGATGAGGCATCGATGAAGAACTTGGAAATCATCGAGACCGCAAGTTAGGGCCGCTAGAGCCAAAGGTACATTGTGCCACGCTATTGGATCGAAGAAAGTCCTCGACTTTATTGATCTGGCACAATGTCCCAATACCCCTCCCGGATCTTCATCGACACCGGTCAAGTCATCTTGACTCACTTCATCTTTGGAAAAATGGAAGTTTGAGAAGGCGGGGAAAATCAAAAAGGCTCAATCGGGGAAGGAGAAACCGAAGAAAACGTTGTCAAGATGACAGAGAACTTCTCCAAGTCAAACTGAAATTCAAAACCTCGCAAAGTTTGATACCCCTATCTTGTTGGCAAGGAGTCAAACCAGATTAAATCAACTGGAAGAAATTCTAGTATTCTTGCCCAATGCAACATGAAAATCCTCGGTGAAGCCTCCTCACCTAATGAAAAAATGCCACCTAACCTTGCTCACTTGAAGAAAATCTGATTCGGGCGATGATCCCATTCCGGCAGAAGAAACGGGGCACCCAAGTGTGCGCTGAAAATATCAAGGCGGGCGCATCGTTGCTCTAAGAAAATCCCAAATTCCTCGGCTCCTCCTCGAACTCCAACTCCAATTCTTCCATCTCGATGTAAGAAAACCAAAACCTGAGCAGCTGCTTTGTGAAGAAAAAAAGCATCGTGCGTCGATTCTTGATCGAAGAAAATGAAAAAACCACTCATTTGAAAACCCAATTGATGCTGTTCCAATTTCCTCCATACCATCAAAGGAATTTTCCTTTTGGGAAAATATGAGATCCCTGGATCGATGAAGAACATCAATCTTTGCTTCATCGGAGAAAATTGATGAAAAATTGAAGTGGAAGCAATCCCTTCAACCCATTATTTCCTCATCGGACCATGAAATTCCTCAATGGTTTGAGAAATGAAAATGAAGATGTGGATATTGGATACCCTCCGGTGATAAAGATGACTTTTGGGAAATCCATCCCAATACCCTCTCTTCACCCCTCCAACAAGTTCCTCACTCCCTGCAAACAGTCCAAATGGACTTTGAAAAAATCAACCCCTGGTTACGTATGGAAATTCCAGCCACTAGTTTGATGAAGCCTTTCTTTGCTAATCCTCGGAGCCTTTGAAAAAGAAATTCCTCGGTGAAGAACTGAACTTTGATTCGAGGTGGTGATGCAATGACACCCCTCTAAAGCAAAGAATCCGTTCTCAACCAAACAAAAGTTCAAGGTGAAGATTTCTTTGCGAGCATTGTTCTTCTTGAATATAATCCTTATGATTACGCTCGCATTAGGAAGAGGCGTTTGGACTGCCGAAGCCAACTTCTATTCCTCGTGCTTTTCCAAGGACAAAATCTTGATCATGCTCATATTCCTCATGTGGATATGGAGTTTTGCCGGCTTTGAGCCATCCTCGGTGTTCTTCCGGCGGACTTCTAAACTTACCGATATTTGTATTGGGCGAAAGCTAATTCTTGATTCTATGCAACCGCACATCCGGAGGGTGAAGATGCTTCATGGGTCTTGGATTGGATGACGAAAATACTCACTACAAACCGGAAATTGGGTTTGCCCTCCCACTCGATCCTCCGATTGATGGTGCCGTCGCATCTATGAAGAAAAGAACTTTCAAATCACTATATGCAAGTCTATGAAGCCTTTGAAGCCAAGGCAAGCCCGGACCAAATTCCTCGTCAAGGAATTATTATATGCCTCACGTCTATGGTTGCGAAGACTATGGTCCTATCAAAGCCGACTGAGCGATGAAGAAGTCGTTGGCATCATGAAGAATATTTTCAACATCATCCATGGCGTTCCGTCAATTTATTTCTTTGGGCTTTAAATTATGTCACCTTTTTGAAGCCTTATGCCTTGGATTATGAGATTCATCGGTCAAATCTTCCTTTGAATTACAAAGGCGATACTTTGAACCCTGGCCTACCCCGATTGAAGTCCTCAAGCGGACAATTACCTCGGTGATGAAAAGGGCAAGGCTCTGCTTGATAGATGAAGGCTCGTCCATTGGATGGCAGTTTAAAGCGCATCTTACTCCACCAATGATGACTACACATGACTCGGCAAATACCTCGAAAGCAAAGTCCTCAAGCTCACCCGGGTGATGGTGATCGTGTTACCCTCGGTCTTCATGGAAGGTTGATCGCAATCATAAGTGGGTCAAGCGTCGGTTTGGTACTCTTCTTTCAAATGACCTCAACACACAATGCGGTGAAAAAAACCACTACTATCTTCATGAAACCTTCAAGGGCGGCTGTTTTTCACATGTCTACAATGAAGAAGAACCAATCAATGGGACTCAAGGAAGAATTTGGGATCGCACCTCCTCGAAGAAATTCAAGAAGGTCAAAGTTCCTTCCTTGGTGGCCAGCTCCTATTCTTCATCTGCGCTTGATGAAAATGAAGATTTGGAAGACTTGGTCCTACTTCAACAAACCCCACAATTTGGCGCTCCTCTTCAACGAAATTCTTCAAGGCGTTAGTCCTCGGTTTGATCCTTTTGGTCATTTGATGACAAGGGAGAAATTTGAGTTAGTCTTCAAGCGGGTCTAGTTTTTGTCTATATCGAAATTTTATTAAGTTACAACTCTCGTTCTTAAAACCTTTTATTGGATCGAGTTGTAATCTTAAACCCGATGGTGCTTTGATACTTTTGATGCATTATGCTTTTGCTCTATGCTCGATTCGTGTTTTGATATTTTTTATTCCCGATCCCTGGTCTTTTGAAAATCTTGATAGCTCGATTTGGGCTAGATATTCTTATCTTATATTTAAATTGTATGAATTACAAGATATGAGGAGACTCCATGATTCAATTCTTCAAATGTGCATTGCCTCAAAAGCAAATTCCTCACTATGCACATCTTGGGGAGTTCTTCTATATCTTGCAATCAAATTCCTCATTATCGTATTTAACTTCATATGTTTATCCCGTTGAAAACTTAACCTATGTTGTCATCAATCACCAAGGGGAGATTGTAAGTGCATCTAGTGCCCTTAGTGATTTTGGTGTATTGAAGACTTATAGGTTAATAACTAATCTTGTATGTAACAGGTCTATAAGTCTATGGGGAGTTTGATATTTGGAAAATCGACCCTAAAATGAAGTTCTTCAATGAAGACTTTGATACGAAACTTTAGAAGACTTTGAAAGTGAAGAAATTGGTGTGACCTTGAAGACTTGGTATTTTTGAGGAACATGAAGCGTGAAGACTTTTGTTTTTCGTAGTTTCATTTCTCTTTCTTGAGTCATAAAACACCGTCTTTTTAAAGTTGAGAAATACTAAGGAAAAATTTCCATTGATGCTCAACTCAAAATCCTACACCTACCAATCCCTTGAGTGAAGCTTTTGGAAATCTCATGTTATCAATTTCTTGATGTGAAGGGAAGCTCTTAATTGAGAATTTTTGGGAGTTAGGAATCGCCGGTCTGGTGCCTACATGAGAACATGATAACAAATTTGATGTTCAAATTCCGACCGTTCTTGTCTCTGGGGCTGTCCCAAATATCTTATCCACCTAACGGTCATATCATTGAAGGGCATTTATGTCTTATCATTGGGCTGCTCCTAGGCTATAAATAGCCCCCCTACAACCACTAGTTGGTTGGCTGCTCGAAGAACTTGACACTTGTCATTTGAGGAACCCATCCTCGAGAATTTGGCGAAAATCATCAAGTGAGGAAAAACCCAAAAACCAAACCCCTACAAACCCAAAGTGATTGAGCATCCTGAAGAAATTGATCTGCGTGGATCGGCCTTTTACCTTTGAAACTTGCTTCTTCCGACGGTTAGGCGTCAGGTCTAACATCAAAAATTTGGATGGGTGACCAAGTATGTGAAGGTTTGGAATGGAAGACTTACCCAGTGATTGGGCAGTCTGCGTGACCTTAGTTCAAGGAGAATCGGTGAGGACTTGGTGTCTGAGCTGCGTGCTTTCGTGTTGGGTGTCGGGGACTGTGTCCCGAGTTTAAATACTCCCCTCCAACGGGCGTACAAGGGCGTTGGCTGGTCTACCAAATCATTGTCTTCACCAACCTAAGGTTCTATTTCCTCAACCCTTTCATTTCCTCATTCTTTGTGTTAGTGTTTGTTCATATCTTGTTTGAAGACTTTGGTGAAGACTTTCTCAATTTCCTCAGTTCAATTTCTTGATTGTTTGTCTTCATCTTGTGTTATCCTGTGATTCGCTTTTTCTTGATTGTCTTCATTTCATCATGATGACTATGCTTTTCTGTTATGCTTACAGTACTTATTCCCTGCATTATTTCTTAGCTAAGGAATTTCCTCAGCAAATTCCTTGAAGAATTTGTAAATCTCTAAAATGCCTATTCACCCCCCTCTAGTCGATATCTTTTCTTTCGGTGAAAAGTGGAGGTGGTGGATAGTCTTCTACTGGGGATGAGGGTGTTTTATCACAAATGGCGAGCCTTTGGTTGGACCTGTCACGAGGTCCCGGAGCATGGGGGTGTGCTTTTGCAATGTTTGTGGGATCCTCCTCCCTTTCCTTGAGGACTCGGCGGGAGAGCTCGCCCGGGGAGGGGCCCTTTCGGCTCAGGAGATCAAGGGCTGCGGCCTTCTCCTCCCCTTAAATTTTGATCTAAGGCGGCCGCCCTTAACCCGGCTTATGAACTTCAGCAGGTTGTACCTATTGGCAAGATCGGCCTGAGCCTCGGCTCCACAGTCAACTTCCTCCAAGGTCATGGCCTCG
>JAHIAM010012664.1:0-12532 GCA_021605205.1 Aegilops longissima
CAGGGCCACTCGAAGGACCTGGGGGGTTAAAATAAAGATGACCCTCGGGCCGCGAAAACCGGGGAAAAAAGGCTTGGTGGCAAATGGTAAAACCAAAGTTGGGCCTTTTGGGAGAGTCTTATTCAAAGCGAACTGTCAAGGGGTCCATAAATCACCCAAGTTAAGGAGCGAAATCAAGGAACATAACAGGTATAGGGAAACTAGGGTGGAAGGTGGAACAAAACACGGGCATAAGGCGGCCTTCCACCTTTACCAAGTATATAGATGCATTAATTATAGCAGATATATATTGTGATATCCCAACAAGTAAAATGTTCCAACAAGGAACAACATCTCCATGTTCAACAAGGAACAAACTTCTCTTCACCAACTAAACCTATAAGAGGGTGAGCAAGCGGTAACATAGCCAATCAGCGGTTTGCTAGGAAGGGATGGTTAAGGCTGACATGGCAATATGGGTGGCATGATAAGCAAGTGATAGGCATCGTAGCATAGGCATAGCAAAAGAAGCGAGCAACTAGCATAGCAAAGATAGAAGTGATTTGGTATGGTCATCTTGCCAATGTTCTCGAGTTGTCGAAAGCTTGATCCCGTGCTTCTCAACAGGTTCCTCGTTCACGTACTCGTCTCCGGCTCTACCCAAAGCAAGAACACAAACAAAGGAACCACAATAAATCGGTGCAATGCACAAGCAACATGATGCAAAACATGACATGATATGCGAGATGTGATATGCAATGCGTATCGCGCTCGAAAGAAAATGATGAACCAGGCATCAACTTGAAACCAAGTATGCCGCTGGAAAGATGAGATGATTTGGTTGAAATCGATATAAAGATCACGGAATCGGATGCCGGTTTGCAAATGACAAGCAAAACAAGAATGGACAAATCTGCCATTAAACATGATCCCTTAGCAAGCAACAAAAATTAAGCTAATCACCCAAGCGTACCAACAAAGTATATGGGTGATCTACTCAAGATGCTTGACAAAAATGAAAACGACTCGGCTAATCACACCATAACAGGTTCAAACAAGCATGGCAAAAGTGCAAAAATATACTAGGAAGTAAATTCTGAACATGGCAAAATCAGCATCGGTAGCAATGTTGGAGCAAAAACAACATTACGGAACTTATAATAGCAAAACAGCATGGCATGAATCTATCAAAGCATAAACAAAAGTCCCTTCGACCATAAGCCAAAAGGATCAAAAATATAGTAACACCCATGTCAAAATGGCAAGTTTTTAGATTCAACACATGTCAAAAACAGATAACAAGTAGGCATGTTTAAATCAAAAACTCACACAGAGCCTTTTGATTAACTAAGCAACATACATCAAGAAGACATGGCATAGAAGACATACATGGCAAGAACAACATCATAGCATACGGATCAAACAACAACCTTGGCAAAATTGAATAACATGTAAACAATCTGCGGAAACATTTTATACAAAAGAACTCGATTGACTCAAGCTATGGCACTCCATAATTGCAAACAAAGGCATGGAGGATGAGCATAACCATATTTCAAAACATCCTTCTGAAGTATCTCAAAATATGCATGGATCTCTCGGTAGCATCAAGTTAACATGGCATCAAAATATCATTAAGCGGGTGAAATCACAACATCAAAGCCTACTTTGCATGCTTGTGCTAGTCACCACAAGATCACAAAAATACAAGGCATACACCCCGGAAAGATGGCATTCATATCATGTGGACTCAAATCATAGGATGCACACATCAATCATAGCAAAAAAAAAAAGTGCAAGTTACTTGAAAGCGAAACTAACATCAATAGCCCTCTTCAACAAATTTGGGCATCAAGATGAGCTCAAATGAAAATTAGCAATGAATGAAATGATCTACTCTTGAGGCGAACATTTTGACATTTACCCGAAAGCGACTCGGATGCAAAGTTATGATCGTTAAAATCCAAATTAATCATCAGAAAAAACTTAGGAATTTGGGGAAGAAATCCGAATCGGATCGGGTCTCGGATCCGCGATGGCGGCTATTTGGGCAAGGGGGGGCCCGCGAAGGAGGGCGGGCGGGCGGCCCGGAAGCCCGGGGGGGGGCCCCGGGCCCCTGGCGCCGATGGTGATCGGGCAGTGGGACCTCGAGCGGGGCTGGTGAACCCGGGTGGAGGGGGGAAAGTGGGCAAAAGCAATGGCCGTGGGGGGTGTCGGCAAGGGAGAGAGACGGTGGCGGTCTTGGTGGCAAGGGTGGGGTTTTCCGTGGACGGGCGTGTCAGGGGAGGAGGAAATAGGGTTTGGGAGGAAGAACCCGGTTTGGGGGGAGGTGTTTAAATAGGCATAGAGGGCTAGGAGAGTCCAAATGAGGTGTAGTTTTCCCCACGATCGTGATAGAACGGAGAGCATGGAAGTGACCTAGATGGGTTATTGGACTATTTTGAAGGGTGTTGGGCTGCAACAAAAAGGCCCCAGGCGGTTAACCGTTGGAGTACCAAGGCCCAAATCAAACGACGGTGGTCGGTGGTATACCAAAGGCCACTTGACAAACCTCGGTCCATTCGAAAGTTTAGTACCGCTCAGGAAAAACGTAAAAGGGGGGGACATAGGGTCGGAAAAAAAAAATGCTGGAATCATGGGCGAACAATCTCGATGCACATGATGACATGATTCATAACATGGACAAAATGAAAAAAAAACCCAACCACGGAGGAATATCATATCACAATGCGAAAATGGCAAGAGTTGGAACAAATATGGAAATTACATCCGGGTGTTACAACCCCACCACAAAGAGGATCCGTCCGAGATCTGGGGAAAAGAACTCCGGATATTGGAGCGGAGGTGATCCTCGCGCTCGGTGGCTTCTCGGTCGAATGGTGTGACCACTTCACTTTAGGAATTTGATTGACTTGTTGGAGCTTGCGCTCGGTTTCTTAAGAATAAAGCAGGGGTGCTCATGATAAAAGATCTTCTTGAAGGTCAATTTCTTGAAGTTGATAGTGCGTTAAGTCTTGAAGCACTTGGGTGTGACCGTGAAACAAATTGCAATTTGCGAAGTTGGAGGGAGCTCAAGTTGATAAGCGAGATCGCCTCTTTTGCCAATGATCTTGAAAGGACCCACGTATCTAGGGGCAAGCTTCCCTTTGATACGAGCGGAGTTCCTTTCATTGGAGAGGCGGAGGTAGACATGGTCTCCGATTTCAAAACACATCCACGGTGCTTGTCATCATAAAGCTCTTCGGCGCGATTGCGGCTTTGAATTCTCACGAATGACTTTGTTTCTTACACGTGATCAAGTCATTGCCAAGAAGTTGGCGTTCACTCTCGGACCAATTGAGAGTGCGGCACTTTCGCCATAGAAATTTGAATGGGGCCTTGCCGAACTGCGGAAGCTGTTGTTGTAGGAGAACTTCGGCATATGGAAGACAATCTTCCCTTCATACGAAAGAAATGACACAAGCCCGAGCATATCTTCAAGTTTGATTATTTCGCTCGAATTGGCCACTTGTTTGAGGATGGAAAGCTGCTTTGAAAAATGTTGGTGCCCATGGCCTTCGAAAGAATCCCAAAACTTGGAGGTAAAGATCTGCCATGGAAGAGATCACTTGTGGAATGCCGTGCAAGGACAATCCGGAGGTGTATGCTCAGGCCCGAGCTGCTGTGATAGATTCTTTGATTGGAAGAAAATGAGCCACTTTAGTAAGCTTGTCAATGACAACGAAGATAGCATCATTTCCGCTTGGATTTGGAAATCGTCCAAGTCCATTTCAATATGATCAAACTTCCATTCGGAATAGCAAGAGGTTGGAGAACCAGCTGGTCTTGGTGTTCCTTTCACTCTTCTGGGACATCACACTCATTCCGAATTGAGCAATTTCTCGCTTCATTGAGTCCACCAATATATTTGCTTGAGGTCTGGTACATCTTTACTTCGGGATGAATGGATAAAGCGAATTGTGCCTCGTTCATAATGACTTTTAGATCACCCTTAGGAACCACAATCCGGTCCTCGAAAAAAGAGTATCTTTGTCATCAATGGAAGCACTTGTATTTGGAAATGCCCTTTCGATACCACGTTTCACCTTTTTCACCATGGTATCCGGTTGAGCCTCACGAATCTGATCTTCCAAAGTAGGAGAACTATGAGGTTGGCAAAAGCCTTGAGGAACAACGAAGATTTAGCTTGGGGCTTCCGAGATCCGGTTGGAAGGGCTTGAGGATTAAGCTTGCGATAAGCCTTCTGCTCAAAGCATCTGCAATACATTGGCCTTGCCGGGTATATTCAATACTTGGGTTGTACTCTTGAATCATTTCGACCCATCAGTCACTGAGGTTGAGGTTGGGTTGAGTGAAGATATACTTGAGACTCTTGTGATGGTGAAATGTCCACTTTCCTTCCCAACAAGAGATGTCTCCGTTATCAATGCATGGACAAGCGCCAACTCAAGATCGTGAGTGGGGTAGTTCTTTTCGTTGGGCCTGGCGAGAGGTATAAGCCACAACTCTCTTCTCTTGCATTAACACGCAAAGACCTTGAAGAAAGCATCAAGAAAACTTGAATGGCTTGGATTCATCGGGAGGAGTCAAGGCGGGAGTGTGACGAGTTTCTCTTTGAGGTATTAAACAAGTCACACTCGGGAGACCGGACATACTTCACATGCTACGGGGAGGTTGGAAAGAGGCTTTGCAATCTTGGAGAAATTCTCAAATCTTGACAAAGCTTGCAAGACCAAGAAAACTCGGGGCTTGACATTCGGAGGTTCCCAATTCACAATGCGGACACCTTCTGGGGTTAACACGATTTGGCGGAGATGATATGACCAAGATAAAGCACTTCATCAAGCCAAAATTCACATTTGGAAAACTTAGCATAAATTGATACTCTGAGCTTGTCTAGCACCAATAAATGTTTGGCATGATCCTTCTTATTCTTGGAAGACCAAAATATATCAAGATAGACCAAGGCAATTCATTGGTGTAGGGTTGAAGATGAAGTTCATCATCCGAGAAATGTTGGAGGAGCATTGACAAGGCGAAAGACATGGGTATATTCATAAGAACCAAAGCTTTTGAATCTGTCTTGGGAATATCTTGTTCCGAACGAATCATGATAAATCTGAAGGTCAAGCTTGGAAACACTTTAGCACCTTTGAGTTGCTCGAAAAGCTCATTGATGTTGGGAAGTGGATACTTGTTCTTGATTGTCTTCTTATTCAATGGGGTTCGGCCAAAAGTGGTCCGTGCCATCCCTTTTCTGGACAAAGAACACCACAACCCCAAGGAGATGAACTGGCGATCAAACCGCGCTCTTGTTCATCGAGTGCTTCTTCAATTCCTTCAGCTCATGGTCCAAGCTTGTTGGGCGGCAACGGGTTGATGCCGCTCAAGATCAATAACGAATTCAAGCGGCGATGAGGAGGCATTCCGGAAGCTCTTACGGAAAGACATCTTGGTACTCTGCAATTGGAATCGAGAGATAGCATCAATTTTCTCATTGAGAAAAACAACGAATGGTTTCATCACGGCCATAGATGATCACATCATTAGAAGAGTGAGTCAATTGAATTTCCCACAGCCAATCAAGCTGAGCTTTGTCTGATAAAAGGATCCATCCAGAATAAGATCAATATCCGGTCACCAAGGACAATTGGTTTAGCGAAATCTATAATCGCCCATCTTGATAAAACATCAGGACAAACTATTGTCATTTGCTTCCGGGAACAATTGATAAAGAACTAGGCAATACTTGATAACCCAACTCATGCTTAGATGCAAAAGGTCTTGAGATGAAACAATGCAGATATCAAATAAGACTTTTGCGGAATATCATTGCGAAGATTACCCATAATCACAGGAAGATTCCTCCGCTTGAGCTGCATTCATCATATTACCTTGGCATGCTTTGGATTATGTTGACCCTGCATTGCTTGAAGATTTCACGGGAGGAGGGGCGGAAGGCGCCTTTGGTTGGCCTTGTTAGCATAGTGACCTTCTGGACACTTGTTGCAAGTCACCTCACGGACGGTGGTAAGGAGCACTTGACCTTGGAGCTTGAAATTAGACTTGTTACGATAGCTTGGGTTGGGGGGTGGGAAGATCCAGGCCACGAGTTCTTTGCGATAAAGGTGGAAGCGGAGGAGGAAAAACCTGTTTGCACTTGAGAGGAAGAAGAGGTAACTGCATCCATTCTCTTTTAGAAGCCTCACATTTGAGCTGGGCAGCTTCTTGCTTAGTGCCATGTTGTAGAATTCATCATACTTTTGGCTCAAAAAGCACAAGAGCTAATTGCAGATCTTCTGGACCACCTCGAATTGATAGATCATACTCTTTTCATCGGGGGCGTCTTGCTTAGGCGGCGAGTTTCGGCTGGATATTGTATTGATACGACATGTTGCCTTGCTTGAGATTGGAACTCCTCCTTGCTCTCAACAAACTTTTGAATGTGGTGAGCTCACGAAATCTCGGGGAACTCATCCCGGGTAAGACCGACCTCCTCTGGAATCTTTGTATTCTTTGTTACCACTCGGCCTTGGTCCTTGAGTTGAAGCATGCAAACTTGACAAAGTCCTCAGGTGACATTGCTACAATCAAAATGCTTGGGATGTCCACAAGCCAATTCGGCGTCGTGGCCTCGAGCAAAGACGGCTGATTAGCGAGGCGGCGAGAGTAGCAAAGTCGGCTGGTTGTTGCCTTGACCTTGATTTCCTTGAGCCTTGCCCTTGATGCGTCTTGCAAGAGCTGCAAAATCATCGAGCATTGGCATTGGTGGCTGCCATGATGCTTGCCGCCGGGGCGGAGGTGGAGGTGGAGGTTGGGATTCCCATCATTTGTTCCGGTTCGGCGTTGGCGGAGCCATCTGAAGAGGTGACATCCGTTAGCACTTGATGACAAATAGTCAAGTAGAATCAGCGGATAGAAATTGCAACATATAGTCTTCACAATAAACATTGAACAATGATGAGCGAATGAATTCAAAAGCTAATCCTCACCGTCCATTAAGGTGAAAGCCACTTGATTAAAGGTTGATGAAAAATAACAAAATGCAGGAACAAATAAGTGGTAAGGATTCCCAATCACGAACCAAATATCTGCGGGAAGAAATGCAGGAGCTACTTGAATCCCACCTATAAACTCCGAAACTTTACGGTTATGCAATCGGTGTTGGGGATACGGGGGACACAAAATATATCACCCAAACTAACAATACCTAGAAGGGTATCCATCCGTCAACACATAACAAGAAACCTTGGAAATCGGTACCTCGACCTTGAAAACATCCGTTATACAAGTCATGGCAATACTCGAGCTACCGTCTTTGGGTTATCGGTTATCTCACCAACAACTGCAAAAGAGATTTGATGTCGGTAAAACTGGTATTCCAAAGCAGCGATAAAATTGTGGGACAACACCTCGGACTCAACTCCCGGGACCTGCCAACCCCTAAATGTCGGGAGGCACCAAGAACAATGTTCTCGTCACAAAACCATGGGATTCCAAGAACCCGTGATCCTAAAAAAAGTGAAATTTGGGAGAGGAAGTCAAAACTTCTCGTGGGAGACCTCACGGGCGGGGGGAATAAAAAAATCTTACTCTCCGATATATATAATCCTAAGACTCAAAACATTTTCCTTCTAGACTCAACAAAGCCAGAAAACAATCAAGTGGGGGCTCCTAAGTGGGAAGGCTCGATTACCAACATACGCCCCGATCGGTATATCTCCCCGTGTCGAAACCGACTTGACATAACGCATTGAAAGCAATGTTAAGTGAGGTAATCTTCACACAACCCATGTAATACATAAGGAAAGAGATACATAGTTGGCTTCGTGCCACTTCACAATACATAAATAAACATCCATCATTCAGATTACACTCAAGGTCCGACTCTGAACCAAAATAAAGAAGATACCCCAAATGCTACGGATCCCGATCGTCCCAACTAGGCACCCCTGATCATCAGGAAAAGACACATAATAAACCACGTTTCGTCGAACTCCCACTTGAGCTTTCGTCACCCTTGGGCATCTGGCCCAACTTTTTTGGTAGAATCTGGAGTCACGGGACTCGGCAATCTCACACCCGGAGATCAAGACTATTTAAGCTTATAGGAAGGACAGGGTTGTAAGGTGGAGCTGCACAAGCGCTAGCAATATGGTGGCTACATTCGCAAAAGGGAAGAAGCAAAACGCAGACGTGAAGCTAGTAGCGATCAAAAGTGATCTGAACTACTTCGTCAACATAACTCCAAACCGTGTTCACTTCCGGACTCCCCGAAAGAGACCATCCAGTTACACCTTGATTGATTGTATTTTAATTGAGGTAAACGGGTTTTCTACAAGGACATTAACAAATTCCCATCGCCTCATAACCAGACACGGCTTTGAAAGATAATACCTCGGGGTGTCCCAACACCCATTATAAGCTCTCACGGTCGCGAAGGATATTCCTTTCCGGGAAGACCCGATCAATCTCGGAATCCCGGACTACAAGACATTTGACACAATAAAACAAGACCAGCAAAGCCGCCCGAATGTGGACAAATCCCGATAGGAGCTGCACATATCTCGTTCTCGGGGACACGGATGGCTCCTTTAAACCAGACCTCAAGTTTCCTTGAGGCAAACACTCTAGTTGGGCCACACTCGAAGGAGCACGGTGGGGGTTAAAAAAAGATGACCCTCGGGCTCATGGAAAAGGGGAAAAAAAGGTGGCAAATGGTAAAACCAAAGTTGGGCCTTCTTTGGGAGTCTTATTCAAAGAACTGTCAAGGGGTCCCAAAATCACAACCGTGTAAGGAACGAAATCAAGGAACATAACACGGTATGGGAAACTAGGGTGGCAAGAGTGGAACAAAACACCGGCATAAGGGAGCCTTCCACCACCAAGTATATAGATGCATTAATTATAGCAGATATATATTGTGATATCCCCAACAAGTAAAATGTTCCAACAAGGAAAACATCTCCATGTTCAACAAGGAACAAACTTCATCTTCCCGCAACTAGCGCTATAAGAGGTGACAAGCGGTAACATAGCCAATCAGCGGTTTGCTAGGAAAGGATGGTTAGGGCTGACATGGCAATATGGGTGGCATGATAAGCAAGTGATAGGCCGTAGCATAGGCATAGCAAAGAAGCGAAACTAGCATAGCAAAGATAAAGTGATTTCGGGGTATGGTCATCTTGCGCAATGTTCTCGAGTTGTCAAAGCTTGATCCTCAAGCGTTCTCAACAGGTTCCTCGTTCACGTCTCGTCTCGGCTCTACCCAAAGCAAGAACACAAACAAAGGAACCACAATAAATTGAATGCACAAGCAACATGATGCAAAACATGACATGATATGCGAGATGTGATATGCAATGCGTATCGCGCTCGGAAGGAAAATGATGAACCAGGCATCAACGGCAAACCAAGTATGCCGCTGGAAAATGAGATGATTTGGTTGAAATCGATATAAAGATCACGGAATCGGATGCACGGTTTGCAAATGACAAGCAAAACAAGAATGGCACAAATCTGCCATTAAACCATGATCCACTTAGCAAGCAACAAGAAATTAAGCTCTGCACCCAACGTACCAACAAAGTTATGGCATGATCTACTCAAGATGCTTGACAAAAGATGAAACGAGCTACGGCTAAATCACACCATAACAGGTTCAAACAAGCATGGCAAAAGTGCAAAAATATCTTAGGACTTGGAAATTCGAACATGGCAAAACAGCATCGGTAGTGTTGAGCAAAAAACAACATGTACAGGAACTTATAATAAAAACAGGCATGGCATGAATCTACTCAAAGCATAGAACAAAAGTCCCTTACGACCATAAGCCAAAAGGATCGAAAATATAGTAACACCCATGTCAAAATGGCAAGTTTATTAAAGATTCACAACATGGCATGTCAAAACAGATAACAAGTAGGCATGTTTAAAGCTCAAAGCACTCACTCAGGCCTTTCATGATTAACTAAGCATACATACATCAAAAGACATGGCATAGAAGACATACATGGAAAACAACATCATAGCATACGGATCAACCACAACAACCTTGGCAAAATTGAATAACATGTAAACAATCTGCCGAAAACATTTATAGCAAAAGTAGAGCTCGATTGACTCAAGCTATGGCACTCCATAATTGCAAACAAAGGCATGGATGGATAGAGCATAACCATATGTTAAAACATCCTTCTGAAGTATC
Organism: Aegilops longissima; assembly: GCA_021605205.1. Classification (NCBI taxonomy): domain Eukaryota; kingdom Viridiplantae; phylum Streptophyta; class Magnoliopsida; order Poales; family Poaceae; genus Aegilops; species Aegilops longissima. The sequence goes on from JAHIAM010012664.1 coordinate 10,187, forward strand.
TCAAAATATGCATGGATCTCTCGGTAGCATCAAGTTAACATGGCATCAAAATATCACTAAGCATGAAATCAGCAACACGGAACCTACTTTGCATGCTTGTGCTAGTCACCACATAGATCACAAAAAACATGGCATACACCCCTGGAAAGATGGCATGGCATATTACAAAAACATGTAGGACTCAAATCATAGGTGCCACATCAATCATAGCAAAAATAACAAAAGTGCAAGTTCATTAAAGCGAAACTAACATCACATAGCCCTCTTCCAGCATTTGGGCATCAAGATGAGCTCAAATGAAAATGATCAATGAGATGAAATGATCTACTCTTGAGGCGAACATTTTGACATATTACACGCCGAAGCGGACTACAAATGCAAAGTTATGATCGTTGAAAATCAAAATTAATCACGAGAAAAAACTTAGGAATTTGGGGAAGAATCAACCCGAGATCCGGATCGGGATCTGATCCCTGGCGATGCCCGCCCCAACGGCCCAGGGGGCGGAGGAGGGGCGAAGGGGGCCGGCGGGGCGCCGTGGCGGAGTGGGGATGCGTCGGCCCGGCAGTCTGGCCGGGGAAGGGTGGGGCAAAGGTGGGCCCGGGCGGCGCCTTCGGGCAGGAGGGAGCCTTGGCAGCCGAACCCGGCCGGGTGGCCCGGAAGGTGGGGTTTTGGAGAGGGGGCAATTCGTCCCGGGGCGCGTGCCTGTGGAGGGAGGAAACTAAGGTTTGGAGGAAGACCTGGATTTGGGCGGAGGTGTTTAAATAGGCATAGAGGGCTAGGGAGTCAAATGATGTAGTTTTTCGCCCACGATCGTGATCGAGCGCGGAAATGGAAGTGACTTAGATGGGTTATTGGACTATTTTGAAGGGGGTTGGGCTGCAAAAAGAGGCCTTTCGGAGTCCGGTTAACCGTTGGAGTACCAAGCAGCTCAAATGACCGAAACTTGACGTGGTCTACGGTGGTATACCAAGGCCACTTGACAAACCTCTCCATTCAAAAGTTTAGTACCGCTCACGGAAAAACGTAAAAGGGGCGGGGGACATAAGTGCGGATTGCAAAAGCGGACAACGGGAAAAATGCTGGAATCATGAGGCGAACACGTATGCAAATCGATGCACATGATGACATGATATGAAATGCATGACATGGACAAAATGCAAAAGAATAAAAACCCAACCACGGAGGAATATCATATCACAATGCGAAAATGGCAAGAGTTGGAGTTACAAATATGGAAAGTTACATCCGGGTGTTATTCGGTTGGCTCGCGAACCCGGCGATTACTGCTGGACTCTGGCATGGCGAAACCGGCGATCGATCGATGGCTTTAACTAAACCCGATCGAGTGATTCCCACTCTGCTAGCGAACGATCGATTGGATGAGCATGGCGTTGCGGCGGGGGTTGGATGATCGGTGGCGGTGGCGTTGCCTCTGGATGAACAGGGACCCGTGGTGTGGAGGCTGGATGAGCGATGAGCGGTGGAGGGTGGCCGTGGAGGGTGGTTGAACATGACCCGTGGTGTGGAGGGCTGGATGAGCAGTGAAGCGGTGGAGGGTGCCGTGGAGGGTGGTTGAGCGATGGCGGTGGAGTAAGCGGGTGGGCTGGATGAGCGAGGGCCCGTGGAGGTGGAGGAGGTCAGCGGTAGCCGTGGAGGCTGGAGGGGGCCGGTGGAGATGAAGCGATATCCGTGGAGTCCGTTTTGCGATCGCCATACCCTCCGATGACCGGACCCCGTTTGAGCATGGCGCTCCAACACAAGTCCGTTTAAATGCATTTTGCGATGCAACACCTCCCGATCAACGGGACCTGTTTGATCGTGGGAGGTCCGTTCCTCCGTTTTGTGATCGCCCACCCTCGATCAACGGGACCCCGTTTCGAGTGGAGGTCCGTTTCCTCCGTTCTTGATGCAGACCCCTCGATGAGCAGGATCCCGTTTGGGCGTGGCGGTTGAACACAAGGCCGTTTCCTCCATTGTGCGGTATGCGGGTGCGTTTCCATCGCTTTGTTCCGTCCAAGCCCTCCGATGAACACGACCGCATTCCGACCCGCGGTTTGGCTCCCCATGAACACGGCGGCCTGTTTCTCCATTCGACCAGCTATGTACGAGCCCTCGCCGTGCGTGTTGTGATGGCGTTAGACCGCGTATGTACACACGTGGCGTATTTCTTTCTTGCACCCGGCGGTGCTTACGTGTACATGCTACGTGCGCGCCTCTACCACGACGGCGGCGCCTCTAGCGACTAGTATGTAGGTACCGTTCGCGACCAGAATGACAACGCTCGTGCCCGACCTGGGTCCCGGTCGGGACTTCCTTACTCGAAGATGTATGGTGGATCCCAGC
>JAHIAM010012667.1:0-12837 GCA_021605205.1 Aegilops longissima
GGTACTTAATCTCTTGAATCAAGTGGGAGTTAATCTTCCGGATAAGATAGTGATTGACAGAATTCTCTAGTCACCATCACCAAGTTAGTAGAACCGTGATGAACTATAATATGCAAGGGATGACAAAAGTAATTCCCAAGCTCTTCGTGATGCAGAAATCGTGAAGGTAGAAATCAAGAAAAGAGCATCAAGTGTTGATGATTGACAAGACCACTAGTTTCAAGGAAAGGGCAAAGGGAAGAAGGGAACTTCAAGAAACGGCAAGCAAGTTGCTGTTGGTGAAGAAGCCCAATCTGGACCTAAGCCTGAGACTAAGTGTTTTCCTGCAATGGAACTAGTCCTTTGGAAGCGGAACTACCCCAAGTATTTGGCGGATAAGAAGGATGGCAAATTGAACAAGAGTATATTTGATATACAGGTTATTGATGTGTGCCTTACTAGTGTTTATAGTAGCCCCAGTATTTGATACTTGTTAGGTTGCTAAGATTAGTAACTTCGAAACAGGAGTTACAGAATAAGCAGAAACTAGTTGAAGGAAGTAACGATGAGTGTTGGAAGTAGTTCCAAGATTGATATGATCATCATCGCACTCCCTATACTATCGGGATTAGTGTTGAACCTAAATAAATGTTATTTGCGTTTGCGTTGAGCATGGATATAATTTGATCATGTTTATTGCAATACGGTTATTCATGTAAGTTAGAGAATAATTATTGTTCTTTACATGAATAAAACCTTCTATAGTCATACACCCAATGAAAATGGTTTGTTGGATCTCGATCGTGTGATACACATATTCATAATATTGAAACCAAAAGATGTAAAGTTAATAATGATAGTGCAATTTATTTGTGGCTTTCCGTTTGGGGTCATATCGGTGTAAAGCGCATGAAGAAACTCCATAAAGATGGATTTTCGAAATCACTTGGTTATGATCGTTTGATGCTTGCGAACCGTGCCTTTTGGGCAAGATGACTGAAACTCCGTTGTTGGAACAATGGAGCGAGCAACAAACTTGTTGGAAATAATACATACTGATGTATGCGATCCAATGAGTGATGATGCTATGGCAAATATCGTTATTTTCGACCTTCACAAGATGATTTGAGCAGATATGGGTATATCTACTTGATGAAACATAAGTCTGAAATAATTGAAAGGTTCAAAGAATTTCAGTGAAGTGGAAAAATCATCGTAACATGAAAATAAAGTTTCTGCGATCTGATCACGAGCGAATATTTGAGTTAGGAGTTTGGTCTTCAATTAAAATAATGTGGAATAGTTTCACAGCTCACCCACGGAACACCACAACATAATGGTGTGTCCGAGCATCATAACTGCACTTTATTGGATATAGTGCGACCTATGATGTATCTTACCGATTTACCACTATCGTTTTGGGGTTATGCATTAGAGACAGCTGCATTCACGTTTAATAGGGCACCATCTAAATCCGTTGAGATGACACCGTATGAACTATGGTTTAGCGATAAACCTAAGCTATGCGTTTCTTAAAACTTGAAGTTGCGATGCTTATATGAAAAGGTTTCAACCTGATAGCTCGAACCCAAATCGGAAATGCGTCTTCATAGAATACCCAAAGGCAACTATTGGTACACCTTCTATCACAGATCCGAAGGCAAGTTATTAGTTGCTAAGGTGGATCCTTTCTAGAGAAAAGTTTCTCTCGAAAGAAGTGAGTGGGAGGAAAGTAGAACTTGATGAGGTAATTGTACCTTCTCCCTTATTGGAAAGTAGTTCATCACAGAAATCAGTTCGATGATTCCTACACCAATTAGTGAGGAAGTTAATGATGATGATCATGAAACTTCAGATCAAGTTACTACCAAACCTCGTGAGGTCTTCGAGTAAGATCTGCACGAGTGATACGGTAATCATGTTCAGGAAGTCATGTTACTAGACCATGATGAACCTCGAACTATGAGGGCGATGATGAGCCCAGATTCCATGAAATGGCTTGAGGCCATGAAATCTGAGATGGGATCCATGTATGAGAACAAAGTATGGACTTTGATGGAGTTGCCCGATGATCGGCAAGCCATATTATATAAATGGATCTTCAAGAGGAAGACAGATGATGATAGTAGTGTTACTATCTACAAAGTTCGACTTATGCATAAAAGGTTTTCGACAAGTTCAAGGTGTTGACTACAAATGAGATTTTCTCAAGTTGGCGATTCTTAAGTCTGTCGAATCATGTTAGCAATTGCCACATTTATGAAATCTGGCAAATGGATGGAAAAACTACATTCTTTAATGGATTTATTAAAGAAGAGTTGTATATGATGCAACCAGAAGTTTTGTCAATCCTAAAGGACTAACAAAATGTGCAAGCTCCGCGATCCATCAATATGGTGCAAGCATCTGGAGTTGGAATATCCTTTCATGAGTTGATCAAAGCATATGGTTTTATCAGACTTTTGGCCTGTATTTACAAGGTGGTGGGAGCACTACAGCATTTCGACAAGTATATGGAATGACATATTGTTGATCGGAAATAATGTAGAATTATTCCAAAGCATAAAGGAGTGTTTGAAAGGGTTTTTCAAAGAAAGACCTCGGTGAAGCTGCTTACATATTGAGCATCAAGATCTATAGAGATAGATCAAGGGGCGATAAGTTTTTCAATGAATACATACCTTGTCAATATTTTGAAGTAGTTCAAAATGGAAAGGGAAAAAAGTTCCCGTGTTGCAAAGGTGTGAAATTGAGTGAGACTCAAATCCCGACCACGGCAGAAAATAGAAAAGAGAAGAAAGTCATTACTGCCTCGGTCATAGGTTCTATATATTGCTATATACCGACCTATTATATACCTTGCTCTGAACTTGGAGGGAATACAATAGTGATCTAGGGTAGATCATGGACATTGGTCAAGAACATCCTTAGTGAGGACTAAGGAAATATTTCCGATTATGGAGGTGATAAAAGGCCGTCGTAAAGTAACATCGATGCAAGCTTTTTACCTGATCCAGATGACTCTAAGTCTCAATCTGGATACATATTGAAAGTGGGAGCAATTAGCTAGGTAGCTCCGTGCGAGCATTTGAGCGTAGAATATTTGCAAAAATAGATATGGCTCTGATGTAGACCGTTGATAAGCTTCTCTCACAGGCAAAACGATCATACCTTAGTACTCTTTGGGTGTTAATCACATAGGTGAACTAGATTATTGACTCTAGTAAACCCTTTGGGTGTTGGTCACATGGGATGTGAACTATGGGTATTAATCACATACGGTGTGAATATTAGTGTTGAATCACATGATGATGTGAACTAGATTATTGACTCTAGTGCAAGGGGAGTGGGAAATATGCCCTAGAGGCAATAATAAAGTTATTATTTTTTCCTTATTTCATGATAAATGTTTATTATTCATCTAGAATTGTATTAACAAAATAATACATTGTGAATACATAGACAACAGAATGTCACTAGTATGCCTCTACTTGACTAGCTCGTTAATCAAAGATGGTTATGTTTCCTAACCATAGACATGAGTTGTCATTTGATTAGGGATCACATCATTAGGAGAATGATCTGATTGACATGACCCATTCCGTTAGCCTAGCACTTGATCGTTTAGTGTGTTGCTATTGCTTTCTTCATGACTTATACATGTTCCTGTAACTGAATTATGCAACTCCGTTTACGGAGGAACACTTTTCTACCAAGCGTCCTGGCCTTGGGTGATTATAAAGGCTGGTGTCTCCAAAGGTACATGTTGGGTTGGCATATTTGAGATTAGGTTTTGTCCTCCGATTTGGAGAGGTATCTTGGGCCCTCTTAATGCACATCATTATAAGCCTTGCAAGCAATGTGACCAATGAGTTGGTTCGGGATGATGCATTACGAGCAGTAAAGAACTTGCGGTGGGAGATTGAACTAGGTATTGGATACCGGCGATGAATCTCGGGCAAGTAACATACGATGACAAAGGGAACAACGTATGTTGTTATCGGTTTGACCGATAAAGATCTTTAGAATATGTAGGAACCAATATGGGCATCCAGGTTCCGCTATTGGTTATTGACCGAGAATAGTTCTGGTCATGTCTACATAGTTCTCGAACCCGTAAGGTCCGCGCAAAAGGTTTATGGCGGTTATATTATGAGTTTATGAGTTTTGATGTGAAGGGTTAGTCCCGGATGAGATCGGGGACATGGAGGAGTCTCGAAATGGTGACGTAAAGATCGATATATTGGCGACTATATTGGAGTTGGAAGGTTCAGTGATTGGGTATTTTGGTCCGGGGAGTTACGGGAATACAGGGAAAGTATTGGGCCTTAATGGGCCTTCTTGGGAAGGCCGGGGGTGGCGCGCCCCTCCCAAGCCCAGTCGGGTGGACAAGGGGTTTGGGGCGCCCTCCTTCCTTCTCCACTTCCCCCTTTCCCCTTCTCCTAGTTGGACTAGGAAAGAGTCCTACCGGTGGGAGTAGGACTCCCCTTTCGCCTCCTCCTAGGCGGCCACCTCCTCCTTGCTCCTTTATATCACGGGGCAGGGGGCACCCCATGACACACAAGTTGATCTCGGATCGTTCCTTGGCCGTGGGTGCCCCCCTCCACCATTTCCCGGTCATTGTCGCGGGCTTAAGGAAGCCCTGCGCGGAGAAGTCATATCGTCGGGCTTAGGGAAGCCTCGTCAGTGGAGCATCATCATCGTCCTGCCGCGTCGTCTGGGGAACTCATCCCGACACTTTGCTGGATCGGGTCAGGGATCGTCATCGAGCTGAGCGTGTGCAGAACTTCGGAGGTGCCGTCGTTCGGTGCTTGGATCGGTCGGATCGTGAAGGCGTCGACTACATCAACAGCGTTGTTATAACGCTTCCTTCGGTCTCAGTGCGTGGGCGGACCTCTCCCCTCCGTTGCCCATCACCATGGTCTTCGTGTTGTGGAAATTTTTGAAATTACTCGTTCCCCCAGTGGCATCGAGCCTGGTTTTATGCGTTGATGTCATGTGCAGTAGAACACAAGTGGTTGTGGCGATACAAGTCATCTTACCAATGTCATACTTTGGTTCAGCGGTACTTGTCAACCATGCCTCATGGGCATGATGACTAACGCCGTTCTCGGAACAATGGGCGAGCAACAAATTGATTGGAAATCATACATACTGATTTGCTCCAATGAATATTGAGGCTCCGGTGTTTTCGTTATTTTCTCACCTTCACGATGATTTGAGCGATATGGGTATATCTACTTTGAAACATAAAAATATTTGAAAAGTTCAAAATTTCAGGTGAAGTGGAAAATCATTAACAAGAAAATAAAGTTTTATGATCTGATCATGGAGAATATTTGAGTTCGGTTTGATCTTCAATTAAAACAATGTGGAATAGTTTTTTGACTCCGCCACGAAACACCATGGTAATGGTGTGTCCGAACATCGTAACCGTACTTTATTAGATATGGTGCAATCTATGATGTCTCTTACCGATTACCAATATCGTTTTGGGGTTATGCATTAGAGGCAGCTGCATTCACGTTAAATAGGGCACCATCTAAATCCGTTGAGGCGACACCATATGAACCGTGGTTTGGCAAGAAACCAAAGTTTCGTTTCTTAAAGTTTGGGGTTCGATGCTTATGTGAAAAAGTTTCATCTGATAAGTTCAAACCCAAATCGAATGTGTCTTCAAGGATACCCAAAGGAGACAGTTTGGTACACCTTCTATCACAGATCCAAAGGCAAGACATTCATTGCTAAGAGTGGATCCTTTCTAGAAGGAGTTTCTCTTGAAAAGTGAGTGGGAGGAAAGTAGAACTTGATAAGGTAATAGTACTGCTCCCGTTGGAAAAGTTCATCACATAAATCAGTTCTAGTGGCCTGCCCAATTAGTGAAGAAGTTAATGGCGATGATCATGAAACTTCATATCAAGTTACTACCGAACCAATTATGTCACGATCGTGCCGGTATCGGTTATCCTTTACGGAGGTCATGTGACTTGACCATGGAACCTCCGAACTATGAAGGGTGATGATCCCAGATTGCAAATGGCTTGAGGCCATGAAATCGATATGGGATCCATGTATCAAGAACAAAGTGTGGACTTTGATTGACTTGCCCGATGATGGTGGGAGTCCGATTAGGGGTGTCCGGATGCCTATCACCATTGGCGGACTCTGGACTATGAAGATACAAGATTGAAGACTTGTCCCGTGTCCGGATGGGATTTTCCTTGGCGTGGAAGGCAAGCTTGGCGTCGGATATGTAATCTCCTACCATTGTAACCGACTCTGTTAACCCTAACCCTTGGTGTCTATATAAACCGGAGGTTTTAGTCCGTGGGGCGAACAACAATCATACCATAGGCTAGCTTCTGGGGTTTAGCCTCCTTGATCTCGTGGTAGATCTCTCTTGTACTACCCTATCATCGGTATTAATCAGCGGAGTAGGGTTTTACCTCCCGAGAGGGCGAACCGGGTAAAAAACCGTGTCCCTTGTCTCTGTTACATCCGCCTGGCGTCAGTTGGGACCCCCTACCGAGATCCGCGGTTTGACACGACATTGGTGCTTTCATTGAGAGATATCGGAACCGATCGAACAGGATCCGGCGGGGGCGTCTTCTATATAAAACCATTCCAAAGCCGGTCTTGGGCCCTTCCGGGGTTCGGATAGATATCCGGTCCGCGTCCGCCAATGGCCCCCCATGATATATTGACCCCCAGAAACGGGGGTTAGGCGAATAATCTCTTCCCGAAAAATGAGCCTCAATGCCCAAGGATATTAGCAAAGGGCCCACGAAGCCCGGTGTGCAAAAGGGGCGTAAGTGGTGCAAGCGGAGGCCGTGAACTCCAAGAGCCCCGGAGGGGAATTGGAAATCCGAGTCCTCTTACTAGATAAGAGACAAACATACCGCTCTCCTTTGGAGGGATGGGGCGCTCTCCGCTTCCGCCCTTATAGGTGGCGAGCCCGGCTCGAACAAGAACCATGAAGGCGGGAAGAAATCCCTTGGTTTGAAGTATCACTAGCTCGCTATCGGGGAAACATCTCTCCCAATTTCGGTGAGGTGGGGCGGAAGGAGGGCAGCGTGTGTCCATGATGGAATGGATTTTGTGGGCGCTCAGATGAGAGCTTGGGAGGAGGATGGTGCGACTCGATCTGGGTCCTCGTCCCTTTATAGGGCTCCTTGCGCAGCTAGGGGATAAGTGTAAAAATACCACGCCCATTCATTCAAACACGTGGAAGATGGCCATTATTGGGGTGGAAGGGCGCATTTTGGCGGACACTATTACAAGTATATGGAATTTGGAGAAGAACCCGCCCCAATGCGAAGACAAACTACGCGGACTCCCCATTGAAGCCTGGTTAAGGGGCTCTTGGGAGTCTGGATTGGGGTGTGGATGGAACTATCACCATGGCGGACTCTGGACTATGAAGATAAAGATTGAAGACTTCCCGGTGGATGGGATTTTCCTTGGCGTGGGGGCGGCGTCGGATATGTATATCTCCTACCATTGTAACCGACTCTGTAACCTAACCCTATCCGGTGTCTATAAACGGAGGGTTTATCCGTGGGACGAACAACAATCATACCATAGGCTAGCTTCTGGGTTTAGCCTCCTTGATCTCGTGGTAGATCTCTCTTGTACTACCCATATCATCGTATTAATCAAGCGGGTAGGGTTTTACCTCCATCGAGAGGCGAACCTGGGTAAAAACATCGTGTCCCTTGTCTCCTGTTACCATCCGCCTAGGCCGATTCGGGACCCCCTACCGAGATCCGCGGTTTGACCGACAATCGGCAAGACATAGAAAATAATTGGATCTTCAAGAGGAAGGCGGGTGATAGTAGTGTTACCATCTACAAAGCTCGACTTGTAAAGGTTTTTGACAAGTTCAAGGTGGTTACTCGATGATTTTCTCACTTGCGATGCTTATGTCTGTCAATCATGTTGCAATTGCCCATTTTAAGAAATCCAAATGGATAAACAAAACTGCATTCCTTAATGGATTTATTAAAGAAGAGTTGTATATGATGCAAAGGTTTTTCAATCCTAAAGGTGCTAACAAAATATGCAAGCTCGTAATCCATCTAATTGGTGGCATCTCGGAGATGGAATATATGCTTTGATAAGTTGATCAAAGCATATAGTTTTCTGAACTTCGGTGAAGCCTGTATTTAAAAAAGTGAGTAGGAGCACTACACCTTTCGATAAGTATATGAATGCCAATTGTTCGGAAATGATGTAGAATTTTGGAAAGCATAAAGGAGTATTTGAAAGGTTTTCCAAATGAAATACCTCGGTGAGCTGCTTACATATTGAGCATCAAGATCTATAGAGATAGATCAAGGCGTTTGATCAATTTTTCAGGTACATACCTTGAAACATTTTGAAGAAGTTCAAAATGGACAGTCAAAAAAGAGTTCTAAATCGTGTTGTAAGGTATTAAGTTGAGTAAAGTCAAAACCCGACCCGGCAGAAAATGAAAAGAAGAAAAGTCATTCCTTATGCCTCGTCATAGGTTCTATAAAGTATATTATTCATTACCAGACCTATTTGTACCTCACCATGAGTTTGGCAATAGGGTACAATAGTGATCGGTGGATCATTAGGCAGGTCAAAATTATCCTTATAGAATAAGGATATATTTCTCGGTTATGAAAGTGACAAAGAGTTGTTAAAGAGTTGCATCGATACAAGCTTTGACCTTTCGGATGACTCTAAGTCTCGATCTAGATACATATTGAAATGGGAGCAATTAGCTAGAGTAGCCCTGCGAGCATTGTAGACATAGAAATTTGCAAAATACTTACGGATCTGAATGGAGACCCGTTGACTAAAATTATCTCACAAAAAAAATTCACACCTTGGTACTCTTTGGGTGTTAATCACATGGCGATGTGAACTAGATTTTTACTCTAGTAAACCCTTTGGGTATTGGTCACATGGCGATGTGAACTATAAATTTAAATCAGATGGATGTGAACTATTGGTGTTAAATCACATGGCGTGAACTAGATTATAGACTCTAGTGCAAGTGGGAGGTGAAGGAAATATGCCCTAGAGGAAATAATAAAGTTATTATTTATTTCCTTATTTCATGATAAATGTTTTTATTCATGGGTTGTATTAAAAAACATAATACATTGTGAATACATAGACAATAGTGTCACTAGTATGCCTCTACTTGACTAGCTCGTTGATCAAAGATGGTTATGTTTCCTAACTATAGACATGAGTTGTCATTTGATAGCGAGATCACATCATTTGGAGAATGATGTGATTGACTTACCCATTCCGTTAGCTTAGCACTTGATCGTTTTAGTTTCTTGCTATTGCTTTCTTCATGACTTATACATGTTCCTATGACTATGAGATTATGCAACTCCGATTACGGAGGAACACTTTGTGCTACCAAGCGTCTCGGTGGGTGATTATAAAGGTGCTCTACGTGTCTCCGATGGTAATTGTTGAGTTGGCATAGATCGAGATTCGATTTGTCCTCCGATTGTCGGAGAGGTATCTTGGCCCTCTCGATAATGCACATCACTATAAGCCTTGCAACAAGGACTAATGATTAGTTGCGGGATGATGCATTCGACGGTAAAGAACGTTGGGCAGTTGAGCTAGGTATTGAGATTCCGCCGAATCTCGGGCAAGTAACATACCGATGACAAAGGAACACGTTTTTGTTATGCGGTTTGACCGATAAAGATCTTCATAGAATATGGGAACCAATATGGATCCAGGTTCGGTCTTGGTTATTGACGGAGACATGTATTGGTCATGCTCATAGTTCTCGAACCCCGTGGGGTGATTAAAAGGATTTGGTTCGGATTAGAGTTTATGGTTTTGTGTGGGAAGGAGAGAGTCCCGGTGCAGGACGGAAGTTCTCGTGGTTGAAACAAAAGATTTTTTCCTTATTTCATCGGAAGAGTTCTAAATAGGGATTTTAGGTTTGGGAATTCGGAACCCCGGGGTTAAGGGCCGGGGCCCTAGGGAAAAAAGCGGCCGTCAGGGCCGGCCCCTCCTCCCCTGGTCAATTGGACTAGGAAAGGCGCATTCTTCTCCCTCCTTCATTTCCCCTCTTGGGAAAAATCCTACTCCTACTAGGGGGGCTCCCTGGCGTGTCTGGGAACCACCGTCCTCCTTGTCCGAAATCCGGCGGGGGCATAGAACACAAACGCTTGTCTCCTTATTTCGGTCCCCCTCCATTCCCCTTGGTCATAAGATCTTGGGGTGCCCGATAATTCATCAACATCGTCCGCCTCCCTTGCCAAACTCTCCCTCACTCTCTTTGGATCGGATTGGGGGGGTCACCAGCGAGCGGTGCTAACAGGGGTGTTCGTTGCTTTAAACACGACTGAAGGCGATGCCAAAAGCGGCCTGGGCTTCCCTTTCGGTCTGTCTGGCCACTCCCCTCTTCTATGTAAGATCTTCGGTCTGGATTTTTTTACCGCCCCAAACCCCAAACCTCGTGCCCCCCCCAGGGCCCCATTCCCCTTCCCTTTTTCTTTCCCTTGCCTCCGCCAATATGGACCAGATCCCTAAGGAGCCCCTTCATTAGGGGTGGTAGTCCCCTTGGCGGACCCCCGGGCACCTACCTCCTGTTCTGGCCCCGGGCCCCTTCCCCTTGATTTGCCCTTTTCCCAGTAGGATTTTAGGATGTGAAGGATTGTTGCTAGGGCCCCCGCAAAAGGAGCGGGCGTCTTTGAAGCCAGGGTCCGTGTTACTTGCAATTTATTTTTCACGGTTCCCCAAACCATAGTTTTGGGGACAGAATTTTCCCTCAAGTGGATGCCAAGGTTTAAATGTGAGAGGTTAGGATGAAGATGGCCTCTTAGGCGACCCCTGAACAAATCGAAATCTCTTGTGTCCCAGCAAATAAAATGGCAAATTGTATGGTGCACTAGTTAGTGAAGAGATAGTGATAAAAGTGTAGTAATGATAGTAGATATTGATTTTTGTAGGAACAATAAAAAACAGCAAGGTAGCAAGTAACAAAAGTGAGCACAAGCGGTATTGCAATGCTTGAAAATGAGGCCTAGGGTCCGTGTTGGGGAGCGTTGCAGAAAATTAAAATTTTTCCTCGGTTTCACCAAGATCCATCTATGAGTTCTACTAAGCAGCGAGTTACGAGAGAAGTTTGCATCTACATACCACTTGTAGATCGATGCGGAGCGTTCGAGAGTGGTGATGATGAAAGGCGTTCCAGCGTGATTCCGATCACCGATGACCAAAGTCTGAAAGGACAGCACCTCCGTGTTCAACACCGTGCGGGGCGATGGCGTCTCCTCCGTCTTGATCCAGCAAGAATGAAGGAGAGGTTGAGGAAGACAACTCAATGGCAGCCTGACGGCGTGGTGCGGTTGTCTGGAGTTCTCCGGGGCCGGCCACGCGTGGAGAAAGGAGGTGTTGGGGAGGGAGGGCTGCGCCTTCAATGGTGTTGCAGCCTCCCCCCCCTTTTATAGGAGGAGAGGGGCAAGGGGGCCGGCCATCTGAAACCCTAGATGGGGCGGCGACAAGGGAGGAGGGAGGGTGGCTTGCCCCCAAGCTAGGCGCCCCTTTAGGGTTCCCCTCCCAAACCCTAGCGCATGGGCCTAGGTGGGGGGCGCCCAGCCCACGGGGCTGGCTCCCTCCCCTTAGCCCATGTGGCCCCCGGGAGGTGGCCCCTCGGTGGACCTCTGGAACCCTCCGGTGGCCCGTACTTTCAGTATACCCCGAAACTTTCGGAGTCCGTTTAACCACTTTCCATATATAAATCTTTACCTCGGACCATTCGGAACTCCTCGTGCGTCGGGATCTCATCGGGACTCGAACAACATTCGGTAATCACATACTTGTCTTCCTATTAACCCTAGCATCACGAACCTTAAGTGTGTAGACCCTACGGGTTGGGAGACATCGGAACATGACCGAGACTACCTCAAGTCAATAACCAACAGCGGGATCTGGATACCCATGTTGGCTCCCACATGCTCCTCGATGTTGTCATCGGATGAACCCACGATGTCAAGGGTTCAAGCAACCCGTATACTATTCCCTTTGTCGGACGGTTGTTTACTTGCCGGAGACTTCGATCGTCGTATCCCAATACCTCGTTTAGTCTCGTTACGGCAAGTCACTTTACTCGTACCGCAATGCATGATCCGTGACCGGACACTTGATCACTTTGAGCTCATTATGATGATGCATTACCGAGTGGGCCGGTGATACCTCTCCGTGTCTGGAGTGACAAATCGATCTCGATCCGTGTCAACCCAATGGTCACTTCGGAGATACCTGGACCTTTATAGTCACCCGATTCGTTGTGACGTTTGATACACAAAGCACTCCTCGGTATCCGGAATTGCGATCTCATGGTCTAAGGAAGAGATACTTGACATTGGAAAAGCTCACAAAGCGAACTACCGATCTTTGTGCTATGCTTAGGTTTGGGTCTTGTCCATCCGTCATTCTCCTAATGGCGTGATCCCGTTATCAATGACATCCGATGTCCATAGTCGGGAAACCATGACTATCTGTTGACCAAGCTAGTCAACTAGAGGCTTACTAGGGGCGTATTGTAGTCTATGTATTCACCGTGTATCACGATTTCCGGATAATACGGTTATAGCATGAATAAAGACAATTATCATGAACAAAGAAATATAATAATAATGCTTTTATTATTGCCTCTAGGGCATATTTCCAACAGTCTCCCACTTGCACTAAGTCAATAATCTAGTTACATTGTGATGAATCGAACACCCATAGAGTTACGGTGTTGATCATGTTTTGCCCGGAAGAGGTTTAGTCAGCGGATCTGCGACATTGATCCGTATGCACTTCAAATTTCTATGTCTCCATCTTGAACATTTTCACGGATGG
>JAHIAM010012668.1:0-17715 GCA_021605205.1 Aegilops longissima
GATGATCTCATCGGATGAACCCGATGTCGAGATTCAATCAATCCGTATACAATTCCCTTTGTCAATCGATGCGTTACTTGCCGAGACTTCGATCGTTGGTATCCCAATACCTCGTTCAATCTCGTTACCGGCAAGTCACTTTACTCGTACCATAATGCATGATCCGTGATCAACCATTTGGTCACATTGAGCTCATTATGATGATGCATTACCGAGTGGGCCGGAGATACCTCTCCGTCACGGAGTGACAAATCGATCTCGATTCGTGCCAACAGCAGACACTTTGGAGATACCGTAGTGCACCTTTATAGCCACCCGATTACGTTGTGACGTTTGGCACACCAAAGCACTCCTACGGTATCCGGGAGTTGCACAATCTCATGGTCTAAGGAAATGATACTTGACATTTGGAAAAAGCTCTAGCAAGCGAACTACGATATTTTTGCTATGCTTAGGTTGGGTCTTGTCCATCACATCATTCTCCTAATGATGTGATCCCGTTATCAATGAAATCCAATGTCCATAGTCGAGAAACCATGACTATCTGTTGATCAACGAGCTAGTCAACTAGAGGCTCACTAGGGACTTGTTGTGGTCTATGTATTCACACATGTATTACGATTTCGGATAACACAATTATAGCATGAACAATAGACAATTATCATGAACAAAGAAATATAATAATAACCATTTTATTATTGCCTCTAGGGCATATTTCCAACAGTCTCCCACTTGCACTAGAGTTAATAATCTAGTTACATTGTGATGAATCGAACACCCATAGAGTTACGGTGTTGATCATGTTTTGCTCTAGGGAGAGGTTTAGTCAGCGGATCTGCCACATTTAGATCTGTGTGCACTTTACAAATATCTATGTCTCCATCTTGAACACTTTCACGAATGGAGTTGAGCGGCGGCTTGATATGCTGGTCTTCTTGTGAAACCTCGGCTCCTTGGCAAGGGCAATAGCTCCATTGTTGTCACTGAAGAGAGTCATCGGCCCTGACGCATTGGGTATGACTCCTAGGTCGGTGATGAACTCCTTCATCAGATTGCTTCATCGCTGCCTCAGAGGCTGCCATGTACTCCGCTTCACATGTAGATCTCGCCATGGCGCTTTGCTTGCAACTGCACCAGCTTCTGCCCACCATTCAAAATATACGCGTATCCGGTTTGTGACTTAGAGTCATCAGATCTGTGTCAAAGCTAGCCCCGCGTAACCCTTCGATGAGCTCTTCGTCACCTCCATATCGAGAAACATGTCCTTAGTCCTTTTGGTGCTTCAGGATATTCTTGACCGCTGTCCGGTGTTCCATGCGGGATTACTTTGGTACCTTCCTACCAAACTTACGGCAAGGTTTACATCAGGTCTAGTACACAACATGGCATACATAATAGACCCTATGGTGAGGCATAGGGATGACACTCATCTTTTCTCTATCTTACGCCATGGTCGGGCATTGAGCCGTGCTCAATTGCACACCTTACAATCTGAGCAAGAACCCCTTCTTGGACTGATCCATATTGAACTTCTTCAATATCTTGTCAAAATGCGTGCTTTGTGAAAGACCAATGAGGCGTCTCGATCTGTCTCTATAGATCTTGATGCCTAATATATAAGCAACTTCTCCAAGCTCCTTCATTGAAAAACACTTGTTCAAGTAGGCCTTTATGCTTTCCAAGAATTCTATATCATTTCCCATCAACGGTATGTCATCCACATATAATATGAGAAATGCTCTGAGCTCCACTCACTTTCTTGTAAACACGAGGCTTCTCCATAAGTCTATGTAAACCCAAGCGCTTTGATCATCTCATCAAATCGAATGTTCCAACTCCGAGATGCTTGCACCAGCCCATAGATTGAGCATTGGAGCTTGCACACCTTGTTAGCATTCTCAGGATCGACAAAACCTTCCGGCTGCATCATATACAATTCTTTCTTAAGAAAGCCATTAAGGAATGCCGTTTTGACGTCCATTTGCCATATTCATAATCATAGAATGCGGCAATTGCTAACATGATTCGAACGAACTTCAGCTTCGCTACGGGTGAGAAAGTCTCATCGTAGTCAACCCCTTGAACTTGTCGATAACCCTTAGCGACAAGTCGAGCCTTATAGATGGTCACATTACCATCCGCGTCTGTCTTCTTCTTAAAGATCCATTTATTTTCTATGGCTCGCCGATCATCGGGCAAGTCAGTCAAAGTCCATACTTCGTTTTCATACATGGATCCTATCTCGGATTTCATGGCTTCTAGCCATTTGTCGGAATCCGGGCCCGCCATCGCTTCTTCATAGTTCGAAGGTTCACCGTTGTCTAACAACATGATTTCCAAGACAGGGTTGTCGTACCGCTCTGGTGCGGAACGTGTCCTTGTGGACCTATGAAGTTCAGTAGGAGCTTGATCCGAAGTACCTTGATCATCATCATTAACCTCCTCTCTAGTCGGTGCAGGCACCACAGGAACATCTTCCTGAGCTGCACTACTTACCGTTTCAAGAGGTAGTACTTCATCAAGCTCTACTTTCCTCCCACTCACTTCTTTCGAGAGAAACTCTTTCTCCAGAAAAGACCCGTTCTTGGCAACAAAGATCTTGCCTTCAGATCTGAGGTAGAAGGTATACCCAATGGTTTCCTTAGGGTATCCTATGAAGACGCATTTTTCCGACTTGGGTTCGAGCTTTTCAGGTTGAAGTTTCTTGACATAAGCATCGCATCCCCAAACTTTTAGAAAGCGACAGTTTAGGTTTCTTCCTAAACCATAATTCATACGGTGTCGTCTCAAGCAGTTCGACGGAGCCCTATTTAAAGTGAATCGGCAGTCTCTAAAGCATAGCCCCAAAATGAGAGTGGTAGATCGGTAAGAGACATCATAGATCGCACCATATCTAATAGAGTGCGATTCTGACGTTCGGACACACCATTTCGTTGAGGTGTTCGAAATGGCGTGAGTTGTGAAACTATTCCACATTTCCTTAAGTGCGTACCAAATTCATGACTTAAATACTCCCTCCACGATCTGATCGTAAGAACTTTATTTTCTGTCACATTGATTCTCAACCTCACTCTGAAATTCCTTGAACTTTTCAAAGGTCTGGACTTGTGTTTCATTAAGTAGACATATCCATATCTACTCAAGTCATCGGTGAGAGTGAGAACATAACGATATCCTCCACGAGCCTCAACGCTCATTGGACCGCTTACATCTGTATGTATGATTTCCAATAAGTTGGTTGCTCGCTCCATTGTTCGGAGAACGGAGTCTTGGTCATTTTGCCCATGAGGCATGGTTCGCATGTGTCAAATGATTCATAATCGAGAGACTCTAAAGTCCATCAGCATGGAGCTTCTTCATGCACTTGACACCAATGTGACCAAGGCGGCAGTGCCACAAGTATTTGGGACTATCGTTATCAACTTTACATCTTTTGGTATTCACACGATGAATATGTGTAACATCACGCTCGAGATTCATTAAGAATAAACCATTCACCGGTGAGGCATGACCATAAAACATATCTCTCATATAAATAGAACAACCATTATTCTCGGTTTAAATGAGTAGCCATCTCGAATTAAGCGAGATCGATACAATATTCATGCTCAAAGCGGCACTAAATAACAATTATTGAGGTTTAAAACTAATCCGTAGGTAAATGTAGAGGCAGCGTGCCGACGGCGATCACATCGACCTTGGAACCATTCTCGACGCGCATCGTCACCTGCGTCTTCGCCAGCCTCCGCTTATTCCGCAGCTCCCGCTTTGAGTTACAAATATGAGCAACCGCGGGTATCAAATACCCGGGAGCTACTACAGTCTTGTAAGGTACACATCAATTACATGTATATCACATATACCTTTAGTGTTGCCGGCCTTCTTGTCCATAAAGTATTTGGGGCAGCTCCGCTTCGATGACCACTTCCCTTGCAATAAAAGCACTCGAGTCTCGGGCTTGGGTCCATTCTTTGGCTTCTTCCGGCAATCGGCTTCGGGCGGCAACTCCTTGCCGTCCTTCTTGAAGTTCTTCTTACCCTTGCCTTTCTTAAACTTAATGGTTTTATTCACCATCAACACTTGATGTTCCTTTTGATCTCCACCTTCGCTGATTTCAGCATTGAATATACCTCGGAATGGTCTTTTCCATCCCTGCGTATTGAAGTTCATCACAAAGCTCTTGTAGCTTGGTGGAAGCGGCGAAGGATCCTGCCAATGACCGCGTCATCCGGAGATTAACTCCCGGTGAGTCAGCGGTTGTGCAACCGGACATTTTGAGTATGTGCTCCTTGACAGAACTATTTTCCTCCATCTTACAACTGAAGAACTAGTCGGAGACTTCATATCTCTCGACCGGGCATGAGCTTGGAAAACCATTTTCAGCTCTTGAACATCTCATATGCTCCGTGTTGCTCAAAAGCGCTTTTGGAGCCCGGTTCTAAGTTGTAAAGCATGCCGCTGAGCGAGGGAGTAATCATCAAGCGAGACTGCCAAGCGTTCATAACGTCTTGGTTCTGCAGGATGGGTGCTTCACCTAGCGGTGCTTCTAGGACATAATATTTCTTGGCAGCTATGAGGATGATCCTCGGTTCGGACCCGATCCTTATAGTTGCTGCCATCATCTTTCAGCTTGGTTTTCTCTAGGGCAGCGTTGAAGTTGAGGGCAACATTAGCGTGGGCCATTTGATCTACAAGACATATTGTAAAGATTTTAGACTAAGTTCATGATAATTAAGTTCATCTAATCAAATTATTCAATGAATTCCCACTCAGATAGACATCCCTCTAGTCATCTAAGTGAAACATGATCCGAGTCAACTAGGCCGTGTCCGATCTTCACGTGAGACGGACTAGTCAACATCGGTGAACATCTTCATGTTAATCGCATCTTCTATCGACTCATGTTCGACCTTTCGGTCTTCCGTGTTCGAGGCCATGTCTATACATGCTAGGCTCGTCAAGTCAACCTAAGTGTCTTGTGTGTGTAAATCTGGCTTACACCCGTTGTATTGAACATTAGAATCTATCACACCCGATCATCACGTGGTGCTTGAAACAACGAACCTTCGCAATGGTGCACAGTTAGGGGAACACTTTCTTGAAATTATTTGAGGATCATCTTATTTAAGCTACCGTCGTTCTAAGCAAATAAGATGCAAAACATGATAAACATCACATGCAATCAAATAGTGACATGATATGGCCAATGTCATATTGCTCCTTTGATCTCCATCTTACGGGCGCCATGATCATCTTCGTCACGGCATGACACCATGATCTCCATCATCGTGTCTTCATGAAGTTGTCACGCCAGCGACTACTTCTACTTCTATGGCTAACGTGTTTAGCAATAAAGTAAAGTAATTTACATGGAGTTATTCAATGACACGCAGGTCATGCAAAAATAAAGACAACTCCTATGGCTCTGCCGGTTGTCATACTCATCGACATGCAAGTCGTGATTCCTATTACAAGAACATGATCATCTCATACATCACATATATCATTCATCACATCCTTTGGCCATATCACATCACAAAGTACTTGCTGCAAAAACAAGTTAGGCGTCCTCTAATTGTTGTTGCATGTTTTTACGATGGCTGTTATAGGTTTCTAGCAAGAACGTTTCTTACCTACGTAAAACCACAGCGTGATATGCCAATTTCTATTTACCCTTCATAAGGACCCTTTTCATCGAATCCGCTCCAACTAAAGTGGGAGAGACAGACACCCGCTAGCCACCTTATGCAACTAGTGCATGTCGATCGGTGGGACCTGTCTCACGTAAGCATCGTGTAAGGTCGGTCCAGGCCGCTTCATCCCACGATGCTGCCAAAGCAAGATAAGACTAGTAGTGGCAAGAAAATTGACAACATCTCGCCCACAACTGCTTTGTGTTCTACTCGTGCATAGTAACTACGCATAGACCTAGCTCATGATGCCTTTGTTGGGGATCGTGAGCAGAATTTTAAAATTTTCTCGCATCACCAAGATCAATCTACGGAGTTATCTAGCAACGAGGGAAAAGGAGTGCATCTACATACCCTTGTAGATCGCGGCGAAGCGTTCAAGAGAACGGGGTTGATGGAGTCGTACTCATCGTGATCCAAATCACCGATGACCGGCGCCGAGCAGACGGCACCTCCGCGTTCAACACACGTCACGGTTGAGGAAGGCGTCTCCTCCTTCTTGATCCAGCAAGGGGTAAGGAGAGGTTGATGGAGATCCAGCAGAACACGACGGCGTGGTGGTGGAAATAGCGGCGATCTCGGCGGGGCTTTGCCAAGCACTACGAGAGGAGAGGTGTTGCAGGAGGGAGAGGAGGCGCCAGGGCAGGTGCGGCTGCCCTCCATCCCCCCCCATTATATATAGGCCCCCTGGGGGGCCACCGCCCTAGGAGATCCAATCTCCAAGGGGCAGCGGCCAGGGGGTGGCTTGCCCCAAGCCAAGGCGCCCCACCCCTAGGGTTTCCTGCCCTAGGCGCAGGGGAGGCCAAGGCGCACCAGCCCACCGGGGCTGGTTCCCTCCCACTTCAGCCCATGGGGCCCTCGAGGATAGGTGGCCCCACCGGTGGACCCAGGACCCTTCCGGTGGTCGGTATAATACCGATTACCCGAAACTTTCCGATGGCGAAACTTGACTTCCTATATATAAATCTTTACCTCCGGACCATTCCGAACTCCTCGTGACGTCCGGGATCTCATCCGGACCCGAACAACTTTCGGGTTACCGCATACTAATATCTCTACAACCCTAGCGTCACCGAACCTTAGTGTGTAGACCCTACGGTTCGGAGACATGCGGACATGACCGAGGCGACTCTCGGTCAATAACCAATAGCGGGATCTGGATACCCATGTTGGCTCCTACATGCTCCTCGATGATCTCATCGGATGAACCACGATGTCGAGATTCAATCAATCCGTAAACAATTCCCTTTGTCAATCGGTACGTTACTTGCCCGAGACTCGATCGCCGGTATCCCAATACCTCGTTCAATCTCGTTACCGGCAAGTCACTTTACTCGTACCGTAATGCATGATCCCATGATCAACCCTTTGGTCACATTGAGCTCATTATGATGATGCATTACCGAGTGGTCCCAGAGATACCTCTCCGTCATACGGAGTGACAAATCCCAATCTCGATTCGTGCCAACCCAACAGACACTTTCGGAGATACCCGTAGTGCACCTTTATAGCCACCCAGTTATGTTGTGACGTTTGGCACACCCAAAGCATTCCTACGGTATCCGGGAGTTGCACAATCTCATGGTCTAAGGAAATGATACTTGACATTTGGAAAAAGCTCTAGCAAACGAACTACACGATCTTTGTGCTATGCTTAGGTTTGGGTCTTGTCCATCACATCATTCTCTAATGATGTGATCCGTTATCAATGACATCCAATGTCCATAGTCAGGAAACCATGACTATCTGTTGATCAACGAGCTAGTCAACTAGAGGCTCACTAGGGATATGTTGTGGTCTATGTATTCACACATGTATTACGATTTCGAATAACACAATTATAGCATGAACAATAGACAATTATCATGAACAAAGGAATATAATAATAACCATTTTATTATTGCCTCTAGGGCATATTTCCAACACTTAACACCTTCCGGAGGAGTGCGGGTCACCTCCTAAGAAAATCGATCGACTTTGGAAACACATTGACTAATATTTGGAAGCAATCTCAGCCATGAGATGAAAAACACATCGGCGTTCCACGGCTGGTCTAACGAAAGCCTTCTAGCGGACTTACATTAGGAAGTGTTTCCCATTAAATTTTATAGTTGGTGCTCCTGATTTAAATAAACTACATATTTAACTACAACTTCTTGCACATGAGACCATATTAACTACAACTGCTTGCACACCCTTTCCCGATCTCATGCATATAGGTTCATATGGAGTATCACTGTAAGCAATGAATTTTCAGATCGTATATAGATAATAAAGTTGCGGTTTGCAAAAAATTCAAAAAGAACAAAAACATGGTAATGAGCTCTGAACCGAGAAATTGGGGCCATCGGTATACAAAAAAGCAAAATATATTACAATCCTATATCAGTAATTTCCTAAATGTATACGTAAGTGTATCAAGTGCCCCTTAGTGGTTTTAGAGTATTGAAGACTAATAGGTTGAAGGACTAATGCGTTTATGAGTATCAGAGATGTTATAGTCCCTGAAGATTTGGCTTAGCCGACGAAAGACAACCACTGAAAATCCATTCTTCAAGTGAAGAATTTGGTGCGACCTTTGAAGAAAGTGATGTGAAGACTTGGAAGTTTGAAGACTTACATTTTCGTAGTTTCTTTCTTCTTATTTGAGTCATAGGAAAAATCGTATTGTTAAAGGGGTCTAGGTGATATACATATGACAATTCCAAAGTGATGCTCAAACCTATACGCTCTTGCCCTTGAGTGAAGCCTTTGGAAATCTCCGTCAATCTTGTGAATTTGCTAGCGATAGAGCGCAGTTCTTCTAGTCGTTGTTAATTCGGTCGGTGAGGAGTTAGGATTTCGCTAGTGCGATCTACCTATCGTGAGGAAATTGAGTGTCCCAATGGCGAGAGTTCAATTTTCCGACGGTTGTTGTGTCGTGTGCCAAGCTGTTAAGTGGATCCTTATCCCGATAACGGTCATGTCCAAAGGGGCATTTATGACATTTCATGTCGGGTTGCCCTTAGTTATAAATAATCGCCTCCTACAACCACTTGTTGGTTGGCTGCTCGAGAGAACTTCACACTTGTGAGAGCAACCCTTCCTCGGCGACTTTGAGAGAAACCCAAGCGAGGAAAATCCCAACCAGAGTCAAAGTGATTGAGCATCTTGAAGAGATTGATTTGTGTGATCAACGCTGTTACCTTTGAAGACTGTCATTCTTTCAGACGGTTAGGCATCATGTTTTGAGCACCCAAGAGTAATTCTGGTGTGCCGGTGAACAAGTCTGTGAAGGTTTTGAAAGTCTACCTTGAAGACTTACCACGAGTGATTGGGCGAGGTCTGCTGTGACCTTAGCTTAAGAGGAATACGGTGAAGACTTGGTCTCTTCTGAGTTCAACTCAACCGCCTCAACCAATCGTACAGTTGATATAGCAACTGGAACCGGTCTACCAAATTGATGTGTCTTTACCGAGCCTACATGGTTTCAAATTCCTCAACCCTTACCTTTAAGTTATTCCACTGCTGAAGGATATGTTATCTACCTTTTGAAGAATTTGAAGTGAAGACTTTTATCATGTTGTTTTTCATTTCTTCAGTTCTTCCTCATGCTTGTATGATTACAAGTTCTTCACTTGTATGTATCTCGTATGCATGCTTTCAGTTTCTATGATGGCGTAGTTCCATTAGCGTTTCTATTTCTTCACTCATTCTTCGTCAAATTCACGAGTTTGACGAGTTACTAAAATCTCCCATTCACCCCCACCGAGGAGTAAACCCACGATTTCAGTATCTAAAATATAAAATAGTATAAATTCTGAAGCATGACACTATCGAAAATAAATACTCCCTTTGTTCCATAATATAAGATAGTTTTGCAAGCTAAAATAGCTTACAAAAGCGATCTTATATTATGGGACATGGGGAATATGATGATGATCTTTTGTTATGTGCACTAAAAAATATATATGTTAAAACTATGCACCATTGTCCTATGAACCTGCAGTAAAAGAATTCAGGATCCTTTCCAAAAATCTACAAGTTGTACATTATCCTGACTGGATTACAAACTTTGTGAGTACACCATTGTTTCCTAGTTGCACAAACTTGGTAGCAAAAAAAGCTCACTAAATTTCCTAACAAACCTTCCTTGAAGAATTTCAATAAAACAGAAATCATACCATTTTAGCTTCTTTAGAGGCTACAATTGATTTACATTGAAATCAAAATTAATCCCGTTTGGCAAAACATGTTCCAACACTTCTTACATAGTTCACATCGCAACCCTACAAGAGATCTGAGGGCCCTTTCCTTTTGGCGAGCCTAAACTTGGGCGGTTCTTCTTGGATTTTCATCGAAAACCTTGCGGTAGACATAAAAAGAATCTACACAAACAAAGATGAGGCCATATGGGTGTTAAATCAAGGGATTTCTAAATCTGAAGTGTAATTTAGAAGTGGAAGAGAGGGAAAGGAAAATCAGGAGGATTGGGCGGGTGTGGGACTGCGGATACCTACAACCCAACCCCTCATGTCGTCTCCTGGTCCTCCTCCACGGCTCTCCTTCTTGCCTCTGAAGTCACGACTCGAGCCGTGGTGAAAAGTGGCAGCTGGCCCTAGCCGGGATGGAGTAGGGTGGGAGGTGGCATGAGAGAGCAGGAGGGGAAAGGAGGTTTGGGTTGGCCAATCGGCGTGTCCCCACGATGAGAGAGGAAGAGAGGGTTGGGTGAGATAGGTGCCGAAGAGGAAGAGATGGTTATTTTCATGGGGAAGGCAAGGAAAGGCTGAAGGGAGATTCCTTTCTCTCCATCTCTATTTTTTAACCTTTCTCCATCTCTAATTTACGAGGGGAGTTGTTGTCTGGGAAGCCATCATTTTTCTACCGCACAATAAAACATGATGATGTGGCATAGCCCAAAAGACGACCTTTCTTTCCCACTTAATGTGTTTAATAGCACCAAGTTAATTTTCTTAGAATGGCCTATGACATTATTCAAACCCAACAAAATTATAGGTATAGTGCTTGGTCATAGATAACTTTTATAGCTAAAATTAGAGTGAAATAACTCTTTTGTGCGAATACGGTGAAATAACTTAGATTAATTTTCTCGGTGGTAGTAGTCTTTGCAACATGGAAAGCTACCAAGGCTTTAGTAAAATGGCCAATTATATTTCAGCTCTGAACTCAAATCCACTCTGTAATATATAGATTAATTTTTCTCGGTGGTAGTAGTCTTTGCAACATGGAAAGCTACCAAGGCTTTAGTAAAATGGCCAATTATATTTCAGCTCTGAACTCAAATCCACTACTGTAATATACTTCTAGTTCCCAAGCCTGCTCAAATTGGGCCCTTTTCCATTAGATGCCCTTAAAGAAATGGTCTTCCATGTCGTTTTTGTCCAGTAAACACTCTTTGATCGTTTTTGGAACTTTTCTTGGGCGTTTCCCCCTATTAGCTGGCCCTTTGACTTAAAAACTCGCTCTCTCACCTCTACGTGTCACTTACATGTGGGACTAAAAAGAAAAGGATAAAATTCTCTCTCTCACCACTCCACTGTCGGAGAAGCAAATCCTAATCTTGAACTATCAAATTTCTAGACATACATTTGAAGGAAATATGCCCTAGAGGCAATAATAAAGTTATTATTTATTTCCTTATTTCATGATAAATGTTTATTATTCATGCTAGAATTGTATTAGCTGGAAACTTAGTACATGTGTGAATACATAGACAAACAAAGTGTCACTAGTATGCCTCTACTTGACTAGCTCATTGAATCAAAGATGGTTAAGTTTCCTAGCCATAGACATGAGTTGTCATTTGATTAACGGGATCACATCATTAGGAGAGTGATGTGATTGACTTGACCCATTCCGTTAGATCGTTTAGTATGTTGCTATTGCTTTCTTCATGACTTATAGATGTTCTTGTGACTATGAGATTATGCAACTCCCTTTTACCGGAGGAACAATTTGTGTGCTACCAAGCGTCACAGCGTAACTGGTTGATAATAAAGGTGCTCTCTGGTGTCTCCAAAGGTACTTGTTGAGTTGGCGTATTTGAGATTAGGATTTGTCAATCTGATTGTCGGAGAGGTATCTACGGGCCCTCTCGGTAATGCACATCACTATAAGCCTTGCAAGCAATGTGACTAATGAGTTAGTTGTGTAAGTGCATCTAGTGCCCTTAGTGATTTTGGTGTCTTGAAGACTTATAGGTTAAGGGACTAATGTGTTTATGAGTGTACAGGTCTATAAGTCTATGAAGAGTTTGATATTCTGAGAGAAAATCGACCCTAAAATGAAGTTCTTGATGAAGACTTTGATATTCGAAGACTTTACGAAGACTTTGAAAGTGAAGAAATTGGTGTGACCTTGAAGACTTGGTATTCATTTGAGGAACATGAAGCGTGAAGACTTTTGTTTTCGTAGTTTCGGTTTTCTCTTTCTTGACTCATAGGAAACACCGTACTATTAAAGGGGGTCGAGCAAATACTAAGGAAAAATTTCCATGTGATGCTCAACTCAAAATCCTACACCTACCAATCCCTTGAGTGAAGCCTTTGGAAATCTCATACAGATTCAGTCAATTTCTTGATGATGAGACGAAGTTCTTACAGTATTTGAGAATTTATTACGGCGAGGAGTTAGGAATTCACCGGTCGGATTACCTACAAGTGAGGAACATGATAGCCTTGAGGAATTTGTGAGTCAAATTTCGACCGTTGTTGTGCTCATGCGCCATGCTGTACCAAAATATCTTATCCACATAACGGTCATATCATTGAAGGGCATTTATGTCTTATCATGTCGGGCTGCTCCCTAGGCTATAAATAGCCGCCCCTACAACCACTAGCTGGTTGGCTGCTCGAGAGAACTTGACACTTGTCATTTGAGAGCAACCCATCCTCCGAGGACTTTGGCGAAAATCATCGAGTGAGGAAAAACCCAAAACCAAACCCTACAAACCCAAAGTGATGGAGCATCATCAAGAGATTGATCCTACATGGATCCGGCGTTTATTACCTTTGAAGACTATGCTTCTTCCAGACGGTTAGGCGTCATGGTCTAGAGCATCCAAGAGGAATTGTGGATCGCCGAGTGACCGAGTCTGTGAAGGTTTGGAAGTCGCTGAAAACTTACCACAGTGATTGGACAAGGTCTGTGTGACCTTAGTTCAAGGAGAATCTGGTGAGGACTTGGTGTCTGAGCTGCGTGCTCAAGGATTGGATGATCGGGACTGTGTCCTCGAGTTTAAATACTCAGCCGCTCCAACCAGACGTACAACTGAGACAGCAGTTGGAACTGGTCTACCAAATCATTTTCTTCACCAACCTAACTGGTTCTATTTCCTCAACTCTTTCATTTCCTCATTACTGTGTTAAGTGTTTGTTCATATCTGTGTTTGAAGACTTTGACTGAAGATTTTCTCAATTTCCTCAGTTCAATTTCTTGAGTCTGTTTGTCTTCATCTTGTGTTATCCAGTGTTTACGCTTTCTGTACTCTTTGATTGTCTTCATTTCATCATGATGACCATGCCCGCATTATGTTATGCTTACTTCTGAGTACTTATTCCGCTGCAAGTAGTTCTTCACTTAGGAATTTCCTCACCGGCAAATTCCTCAATGAAGAATTCATAGAAATCGCCTATTCACCCCCTCTAGTCGATATAACACTTTCAATTGGCATCGAGCAAGGTACTCCTTGTTACGTGTGATTTTGATTTAACCACAGGAGTTTTAGTTATGTGGGCGCAGGTATGAAGAAAGTGACATGCCCTATCTTTGGCGGTCATGATTATCCCAAGTGAAAGGCCATGATGAGAGCGCCTCATGGCAATGGACAGCGAGCTGTGGACCGTCCTTTGAAATTGGTCTTCTTGATCATGCAAGGCGGTGACGCAGATGATATTCGCAAGTACACTCGACTTGACATGATGGCGAAGGATATCATCTGTTCCTGCATATCTAGAGATGAATTCAAGCGCACTATGCATCTTTGCAATGCGAAGCTTATCTTGGACCGAATCTCCGACGTCTATGAAGGTCATCGAACCCATCATGATCCTTGGTTTGAGGACTTCAAGGAATCTCTCAAAACGATGACTTTCGAACTAGAATCATCATCTTCTGCATCATGTCTCATGGCAAAGGGTGACAAGGTAACCGAATGTTCCACATCCGAGTTTAGTGACGATAAATCTGATGATGATGGATCTGCTGATGATATTGAACCTAGCTATACCAAGCTTGTTTGTATTGCCACCAAACAACAACATGCCTTGGAAAAGGTTCAAAACATGTTAGGTAAAAGTGATGATATGTTGGGTGAAGAAATGGATCGCACTAAAGCCCCTGATTGAAAATCTTGAGACTTGATCCAGGTTTGATGACCTTCAAGGTCATCATAACACTCTCTTGTCGATCATGAGAAACTTTCTTGAATTTCTTCAAAGAAAGGAAGATCTTGAGAAGCTAAGAGTGAGTTATGAAGATCTTCGAAGGAGCGCGATTCATTACTTGCTCAACAAATCAAGCGCTTCTCGGGAAGAATTTGTTCCTCCATGCCTAAAGTGCATTGAACATGAATCTGCTAATTCTTCACACGAATGCGAGTGGTTGAAGGAATTGTACATGACAGGCATGTACAAAAGCCTCAAAGGGCATCGACTCTTTGTGATGTGCTTAAAAGCAGATCCTCAACGGGAACCCTAGGAAAGAGGTATTGCCTTTGAGAGGAAACTCAATGCTGATGGAACATATTGGAAGCTTTGAGCGGTACCCCAAACCCTCATGGGTTGCTGCAAAGGACCTCAGTTGATCCATCTAACTTATCTGGCTTTACATGTGAATCTCCTCATTCTTCCGATGAGTCATTTGACTCAACTATAAACTGTTCAAAAATCAGAATGGTGAAGTATTTGCTAGATATGTTGGCACTAAGCTGCAGGAGCGGTTCTCCTATGAAGAAAATCTGGGTTCCCAAGAAGTGCCTTGAAAGTCTTCGTGAATGTCCTCATGACACCACCTGTTAAGAATAGGAACCCCAGATCAAACTCTTCATATGGACCAAATTCTTCATATGGATCCAAGTCCTCATCGGACCAAAGTCCTCACGTGGATCAAATTCCTCAAAAGGATCAAAGTCCTCATATAATTATCATCGTGCTAACAACTCTGTTTTTGAGGGTAGAGCTAAGGGCTATGAATATGTGCATTATTCTTCAAACCAATATGTTCATAAGTCCTCGAAGAATTTCTTTGCTTATTCATATGCTTACCCTAACCCATCTTATGTGAAACGAAATGGATTGGCTTCTATGCCACCATTCTCATATGGAGCTCGCAGAGTGATGAACTCTTTGCCACCCCTTCAGATGTGGGTGGTGAAGAAAAAGAACTAATTTCCTCTGCAGGGTCAGGTCTCCAGACATGCTCTAACGTCTGAAGAATTTGCTGGGGACCTGACAACATTGCCTGAAAGGACGCAGGCTAATCATGAAGAAATGAAATGTCATTTCACACGTCCTCATACTGCTATATCTGTTTTACTGCTTGATGAAATTCATCTGATGAAATTGATATCATATTCTTCACTGATGAAGTATATGAGATCGTAAGTTGCACTAATTCATCTGCAGGATGATCAACCCAAAGCCAATGAGTGGGTCCTCGATAGTGGATGTACAAATCACATGACTGGTGACAAGAATCTATTGATGGATGCTCCCTTATCACCGTCACATCTGAAGCATATCATCTTTGCTGACAAAGGAAAAAGTCAGTCTTCGAAGGCTTTAGGAGAGGAGACTTGTATATTGTTGATTTCTCTACATGACCACAACCAGCCGTGTGTCTACTTGCAAAAACTTCAGAAGGCTAGCTATGACATCGACGACTTGGTCACGCAGGCATGAGGAATTTGCACACGCTTGCGAAGAAGAAGCATGTCATTGGCGTTGAAAATGTCAAATTCCTCA
Organism: Aegilops longissima; assembly: GCA_021605205.1. Lineage (NCBI taxonomy): Eukaryota > Viridiplantae > Streptophyta > Magnoliopsida > Poales > Poaceae > Aegilops > Aegilops longissima. The sequence goes on from JAHIAM010012668.1 coordinate 15,653, forward strand.
AGGATCACTTGTGTGGATCCTGTGAAGCTGGAAAGATGACCAAGGCCAAGCATTCAGCGAAGACTATCATGACCACTACTCGTCCATTCGAATTGCTTCACATGGACCTCTTTGGTCCTAATCATTACTCAGCAGTCACTAATGATGCATCTCTATATGGCTTTGTTATTGTTGATGATTACTCTCGTTACACATGGGTATACATTGTCGCATACAAACATGAAGTGCAGGAAGTCTTCAAACGATTTTCCTCGAGGGCTTCAACCAACTTTGGTGTGAAGATCAAGCACATCAGGAGTGACAATGGAACTGAGTTCAAGAATTCCGGTCTTGATGACTATCTTGATGAACTTGGTATTACTCCTGAGTTATCTGCTCCTTATACTCCTCAGCAAAATGGCGTCGTGGAGCGCAAGAACAGAACTCTTGTTGAGATGGCTCACACTATGCTTGATGAATAAAAAATGCCTCGTCGTTTTTGGATTGATGCAATTGATACTGCGTGCCACGTCATCAACAGAGTATATCTTCACAAATTCTTCAAGAAGACTGCCTATGAACTCCTCATTGACAAGAAACCCAATGTGAGTTATTTCAAAGTCTTCGGTGCGAAATGTTGGATTAGAGATCCTCATCACAATGCTAAATTTGCACCGAAAGCACATGAAGGTTTTATGCTTGGTTATGGAAAGGACTCGCACACCTACAGAGTCTTCAACATCGCTCTTCACAAGATTGTTGAAACTGTAGATGTGCGGTTCGATGAGACTAATGGCTGCAAAGAGAGCACCTACCTTCTGTGATAGATGAACCAGCACCTGAGGAATCTATCAAGTTCAAGGCGACTGAGGATGTCATTCCTACTGAAGAATCTGCTGAAGAATTCATTCCTGAACGCGAAGAACGTCGAGCTGATGCACTTGAAGATAATGCTGAAGAAAATGCTGATCAAATTCCTCGACGACAACCAGCTCATCCTCGCGTTGCAAAAGAAGTGCAAGTTGACAAGATCATCGATGACATTGAAGCACCAGGTCCTCTCACACGCTCAAAAGCTTCACATTTATCTAACTTTTGTGGGCACTATGCTTTTGTCTCTATCACAGAGCCCACTAAGGTAGATGAAGCATTTATGGAGCCTGAGTGGATTCAGGCCATGCAAGAAGAATTACATCAGTTCGAGCTCAACAACGTGCAGGAACTGGTCAAGCGTCCAGATCCTCGCAAGCATAATATCATTGGCACAAAGTGGATCTACCGCAACAAGCAAGATGAAAATGGCCTTGTGGTGAGGAATAAAGCACGACTTGTAGCTCAAGGCTACACAGAGTTGAAGGAATTGATTTCGATGAAACTTTTGCACTGTTGCTAGACTTGAGGCTATTCGCATATTACTTGCTTATGCTAACCATCATAATATCACTCTATATCAAATGGATGTGAAAAGTGCATTTCTCAATGGTAAGCTTGAGGATGAAGTATATGTTGCTCAACCCCCAGGTTTGAAGATCCAAAGAATCCTGACAAAGTCTTCAGACTCAACAAGGCCCTCTATGGCCTCAAGCAGGCCCCTCGGGCGTGGTCTTCAAATTCGTCAACAACACAATGGCATATTCATATCTCAGGAGAAATACCTCAAGGATGTTATGAGGAAATTCGGCATGCAAGATTGCAAAGGCGTCAAAATTCCTATGCCCACAAATGGCCATCTATGCACTGATGAAAATGGTATTGACTTTGATCACAAGGTATACCGCTCCATGATTGGTTCTTTATTGTACTTATGTGCATCTAGGCCAGATATAATGCTTAGTGTTTGCATGTGTGCCTGATTTCAAGCTACAGAAGGAATCACACCATAAGGTGTGAAGCATATTCTTGATATCTAGCTCACACACCAACACTAGGATTATGGTACCCCAAGGGCTCTACTTTTGATCTCATTGGATATTACGACTCGACTATCTGGTAATCGCGTGGACCGCAAGTCAACATCTAGTACTTGTCATTTCCTCGGACGATCTTTGGTCCGTTGGTCCTCGAAAAAACAAAACTGCGTATCA
>JAHIAM010012669.1:0-15611 GCA_021605205.1 Aegilops longissima
AAGTAAAGGAAGTATAGATAAATATTAAATATTAAATATAAAATAAATATCTCTACTCTTATAAAAACTGAGTTGGTGATGATGTTGTGCCTGCCATCCTGCAATATGGACCGTCTGATCTATATCTCACGGATAGAAAGCAAACTATGACAATTTTGCTAAAAGATACCCGCACCCCTCTCCACATTTGCAGATAAGGACTTCCCTCGTTCATCTTCGTCTCCCACAAGATAAACAACTCGTATAAATGCATCTTGATGTTCCATGCAACACATGGGCCTCTTGCTAGTAACAGTAGAGAAGAGAGTAGAGATAGCAGAGACGTCGGGAAAGGATCGAGCGCGTGCGGGAAAAAGCGGCCGGGCGTGCGCTAGTTTTGGCGCGTGGCGTCCGGCGCGCTTTATAAAATCCAATGCCCTCCCACCGCTCTATGCCTAGCCACCGCTCTCTCCCCGCTCATTTTCACCTCGCCGCCGCCGCGCCACCATGCCGTCGCGTCGCCGGGAAACTTGGGGACACCGCGGCGTCCACGCGCGCCCCTCCGGCGGCTTCTCCGTCGACATCCGGTTCCGCGGGATGCGCCTCGGCCTCGGCAATTTCGACACCGCCAACGAGGCCGCCCGCGCGTACGATGCGGTGACGTGGTGACTCCGGTGGCCTCATAGAACATTGAACTTCCCCAACGTGCCAACGCGGGAGCGGGCGCAGGAGCTCGCGCCTTTGCCGCGGCTTAGCATCGATGAAGATCGTCGCGACAACCGGAAGCCATGGCGCTGTAGCGCCAACACTTCCCGCAGGACATCATCAACGAGCGCGAGTTCTACACGCAAAGGAGGGCGGAGAGGGATAAGAGGAGGGCGGAGCGAGCCGCCTATCGCGAGGACAAGCGTGGCGGCGGACGCTCAATTCAACATGAGGCTAGGAGCAGCGTCGCACAGGAATCCGGCGGCGATCGGTATCTTCACGCCTCTGATCGGGCGTCGGAGAAGGACATCACCGAAGAGGAGTCGGACGGACGAGAGTAGTTGAATTATCTTTTCTTATGTATCTATGCTGAGAACTATCCTCTACTCTATCTACTTCTTGATCTCGAGCTATAGCGCTTTTTAAAGCGCCGTGCGTTCTTGATTCTGTTGGAGATGCTCTAACATGGCAGAAGAGTGCTTTAATGTTGCCCACAAGATGCACGAGTATTACTAGTAGTATATTTTTCTTGCCATGTTGAGATTTTAAAACCACGAGTGCGAACATGCAGAGGAGCAATGAAGACCAAACACGGGATATTCGGGACATCTTCAAGGAGCGTCACAAGTTAAAGAGGAGCTGCACCGAACCTGTAAAACGAGCTTTGGTAAGTAACACCCTTTCAATTACTTTAGTGTAGCCTCGTGTTCTTCGATGTGTATACTTTGTAGTTTCTGTTTCTCTTAAGCGTGGTGTTCTTCGATGTGTAATAAGAAGAGTCTTAATCATCCTAATGCTTCCGTTTTTAGCTTGATGTAGGAAGTGGGTGTTCTCACCTTGTAGTCTGTTTTTATATATTTTTTCCTTTTGAATTCACTTCTCGAGTTACATTTATCGGCTTCTACTAAATGGATTTAGGTTGCTCTGAGTATTGATCTAAAAAAGAAGTAACTTCATGTCAGGATGCAGTTCCTGCGAGGAGGGAAGTATCGACAACCTCCAGATCATGTTTCCAAAATGAGGCTAGATTACACACAAGGTTCCAGATCCCTAATGATGTTGGATTAGACACAAGGTGCAAATTCCCAGATGATGCTGGATTACACACAAGCCAGGTGGAGTCGTCAGCTGCTCATGTCCTCGTGACATTAGTTAAGGCTAAAAGAAAGCGTGCAGCAGCCCTTGAGAATGTAGTTGAGTTCCTGAAGAAGCGAAAAGAGCAATCAGATGCTCTCTTCACCCAAGCCAAAGAAGAGATGGAAGAAGCCAGAAATAAGCTAGCAGAGGCAGAGCAGGCTAGGCGTCTCTTGCTATCTAAAATTGTTGTCAATACAAAATTTCCTTCATAATAGCTAGGTTCAAATGTTTATCCGGTCAAGCATGCCTGTTGTGATGTCCGTGCATCTCTGATGTGGCACAAAATGTTTTTTGGGTCATGTAATAACAGCAATTACTTTCCAAACAATAATGAGACGAAGCATTGGACATGGTATAGTTCACACGCAAGCCCGACATTCCAAGTTCAACTTCCACATCAAACTCATGTTCACAGATATCTGCACATTACATACATAATGTCCACAACCATGATTCATTTCAAAGCCAAAAAAATGTGAGGAGAGTTATAAATAAAGAAAAACCTCTACTAGTTCCTGCTACTAGTGCGAGCATAACAAGTCAAGACCATGCGTAAATTAATTATGTTTTAGTCATTTTTTGTGTTCTAAAATGCCTGCCGGCTCGCGGAAAGACGTGACGTGTTGCTGGCACACGCGCGGATTCAATGAAGGCAGGCGGGGCAGTCTTAAGCTGGTTGCACGCGACGAGGAGGCGTGCTAAGCCGGGCCTGCAGCGAGTGCGGCCCTCTTGGCCGGCGCGTCGGTTCAATGTCTGCGCTATGAGAGGTCGCGTCCGTGTTAGAGCAATCACTCCCTCCAGTCCTTTTTTGTTTGGGTATAACAAAATCTCATTTTCCATTCACATTTTACAAGTAAAATTCGTGGACAAACTTTGACCCAAAGTACGATGGGGACTAGTAAACCAAAATGGAGGTAGTAGTTTTTTTAATCAAAGAAGGGTTTCCCCTTCCGGTTTTCATTACTGAAAACCAGCATCTAAATCTAAACCATAGTATTTGCCCTAGAACTACCAGGTTCAACATCTCGCAACATAAACCCATACAACCTCCATCACAAAATAAAAACCATACAACCATACGCCAATGAGGTACGTAGTACTATGAATTCCATTTTCGCTCCATACCAATCGTTCTGAAAACTACTTACTACTTATAACGCGCCATTGAAAATCGGAACTCTTAACCCCGCTAGAAAAATGATACTTTAAACGTGGCTACTCGATCTGTGGCAACTGGCGAGCCACCGCGCTCCAAATCGTTCACCTGTAGTCCCGACCATCAACTCCTATGGATCAAATTATCACGCGAGCTGACTATTCCTACAAAGGTGCTCAACCACGTACCCGGTACCCGCGAATGCAGCAATCGTGCACCTAGGGTTTTAGGGTTTATTTGTTAACGTCGCCTTTATGTAACACTCATGTGTGCGAGACAGCGAGAGGCCGACTGCGTGCGTGCGCCTGTCCAAAAAATTATAATAACTACTAGCAATGTGCCAATGCGTTGCCACACGATCAAAGTAGATTATTACATATTCACCAATTTGATAGAAAAAATGTCTAGTTTTGAAATACTTATATCACTAAAAATATGTTATGTTTCACTCAAAATATATTCCTTTGGCATTTTTGATGAGATAAGGGAGGAATGTTGTTGGTTTCAAGATTCGAGAAGTGGTATATGTCTAATTTCTACTCTTACTAGCAAGATGCCCGTGCGTTGCATGGAACATCAAGATCTTGTGGGAGAAAAGGATGAATGAGGGAAGTCCTTATCTGCAAATGTGGTGAAGAGTGCAGGTAAATTGCCATATTTTCCTTCCTATCCGTCAGATATAAATCGGATGACCTACATTGCAGGATGGCAGGCCCACCATCATCACCAACTATATTTTTTATCCCTACTCTTATAAAAAGCATTGTCGGTGATGATCGTGTGCTTGCCATCATGCAATATAGGCCTTCCGATCTATATCTGACGGATAGGAAGGAAACTATGGCAATTTTGCAAAAAAATACCCACACCCCTCTCCAAATTTGCAAATAAGGCCTTCCCTCGTTCATCCTTTTCCCCCACAAGATAAACTACTCATACAAATGCATCTTTATGTTCTGTACAACGCATGGGCATCTTGCTAGTTGTTGCAAAAAGCCCATGTGTGTGTGAGAGAGAGGGAGAGTAGAGGAGGATGGAGTGCATGTGTGACAAAGACACAAGGAGTGTGTGTGCGATAGGTATCAGCTTAAAATGAGGCGATAGTGCGTGTGTGCACGATCGAGAGGGCGTGTCTCGAGAAGGGAAGAAAAACCTACATAGATACAAGGAGCAAGAGAGAGACATGTATGCGATGGTAGAAGCACGAGTGTGAGGGTGTATAAACCTATCTAGAGGCTAGCTAGTCGATAAATGTTTGTGAGAGAAGTACGAGTCGAGGTGCGAAAGCGAGAGTTTTGTGTGTGTGAGAGAGAGAGACGGTAGTCGGGAAGGGGAGTGGAAGCAGGAGTTGTGTGTGTGTGTCTGTGTCTGAGAGAGAGGAGACGGTAGTCGGGGTTGTGTGATCGGTAAACAAATGAATAATGTCGATCAGGATGGAGCGAAAAGGAGACCGCAACAAATGTTGTGTCTATAGGAGAGAGAGAGAGAGAGAGAGAGAGAGAGAGAGAGAGAGAGAGAGTAATTTTAGTGGTATGAGTCATATGTAGAGACATATAGGGTGTGTGAGAGAATCCCATAGAGAGAAAGACAAAGTGAAAAACAAGTGGAGACTGTGTGTGTGGCGGTGAAAAAGAAAGCTTAGGTACCGAGTACCAGATAACAGTAGAGACATGAGAGATAATGAAAACCGTGTAATGTATAATGATAGGGAGAGTGTGACACTTCTCAAGGGAGACGTCGAGAGACCATGTTTGCGAGGATAGGAGAAACATTAAGTGAGCGTGCGGGTGAGCTGGAGAAAAGAGAGTGATAGCTACCTGAAGGAGCATGCAAGCGAGAGAGATGGGCGTGAAAGGTAGGGGTGGGCATAAAAACCGACCAACCGAATACCGAACCGATGCCGAAACCGAATAAACTGAATTTTCGGTTTTTTATGCTACCAGAATTAAATTCGGTTTTTAGATTTAATAACCGAATTTAAATCGGTCGGTTCGGTGTTAAATCGATAACCGAAACAGAAACCGAAGTATTCGAGCAGGAGGCTCCCGCATATCGCCAAAGCGTCGCTGTCAACCTGTCTTGGCGTGTCGGGCCACGATGTCTGAGCGGCCAACTTGTTTAACCAAGGTAAACTGCCAAATGCAATGCATGCTTTGTCACACGTTCGGCGAATTGGTGCGTATCACATGCATGCCGAGCCTGGTAGCTTTTTATGTTTTTGAGAAATGCTAAGCCTGGTAGTAGAGCTCTAGTGTATAGACCTGGGCCCTCTACTAACTAAAAGGCCCAAACGAACAACTAGTGCGTCTGTTGACTCGATGGAGTGTGCAGCGGCATATTTGTTTAGTCCCACATCGCTTTCTATGCTCAAGGGACAAGGCGCTAGACGATATAAATATTGCGGGATGCTCACCGCTCAAGAGCAGAAGTGCTCTCTGCCGCGCTGGACTAACTTTAAGCAGGGTTCGGTATATACCGAAAACCAAACCAAATTAACAGGTTAACCGAAAAATCGATTAGCAATTTTGGATTACTAATTTCGGTTTTTAGTTTTGCTAAATGAATTAGAACCGAACGGTAAAAACCGAATTTTCAGTTTCTACCGAATGCCCAGCCCTAGTGAAAGGAGTGAACAAAAAAGGGATTCAAATATTTGAATTCGAGATGATGATACATCTAATCCATACTCAAACCAAAATTGATCTATCAAACATGCATACTCATATGAATTCATGCACATCTATGTTATTTAATATGTAGGTATTACTGATCCATACATTTTAGTAGAACATAATTTGGTTAAATTTTTTCGAATTCAACCATAAGATTTCGAGATCGTTGTGTTTGTAAATCATATTAAACATATAAAGGAGCAGAATTCTTTGTTGTGCTTTTGAAAGTATATATAAAAAATGATGTATATAGAATGTAATTCCAATTGAAAATGGATCCCTTGGGAAAAAATAGAATACAAGCGGGATTGAATTGAGTTGGCATGGTAGCGTGCACTCTGCAAAATTTGAGCGAAGCGGGAAAGTCGCGATAATCGCCCAAAACCAAAATCTGCGAGATGGAAATCACTCGCCTATCCACCGCCACATAAAGCCTATCTGCTGGATTTCTATAGGTTCCGATAGGGTAGGTTTGTAATTTCACCCAAAGCGTGATGTAACCGCCTCTCACCCGGATTCATACGGTGGGCGCCAAAACACAGTGTGTCCTCGGCGAAATCGACTCCTCCTCCCGATTCATATTCATACGGTGGGCGCCAAAAACAAACTCTCGTCGGCAAATATTGGTGTATGCGAGATTACCGTCCTATCCCCTAGCCGACTAATGTTCTTTGTGATGTAGTAGAAATTTGAAGCAGGGGCTAAGTTTGTAAATTTCCTCGCATTTGAGACAAGCGCGCCCTGAATACATGGTTCCCCCCTTCCTCTCTACCTCCCTTTTCCCCATTCATACTCCGTGGGCGCCAAAACACCCTCTCCACCCCACCCTCCTCCGTTCGCCGCCGTCCGCCACCCCATCCACCGCCGTCCTCCTCCACCATGTCGGAGCTGATACCCCGACGCCACCGTCCATTACAAGAGATCGACCTTTCTCATCCACGCCTTCGGACAGGGATCCTTGCATCCCGTCCTCTCGCTTCATCCCCGCCGTCGTCCACCTTGTCGGCGCCGCTCCTGCGACCATCTCGTCCACCGCGCCCCGCCGCCACCGTCTACCCTCCTAGATCTGCTTCCACGCCGCCGACAGCCATCGCTACCGCAGCACCGTCAAATTCTCAGCAGATGCGTACACGGCGCCGCACTAGAGGCGGTACTCTTTTGTATCTGCTCTACTTATTTATCGCAGCAAGAAAATAGATCGCCACTGCTTTATTCTGATTTCTTGTCTTGGTTGCGAAGTTGCCTTTGTCCGGTTTGCACCTTCAGATCCGCCATGGCACGCTCAACACTATACTCCCAATGCTTATGGTTTTCCCCTTTTATATTCCACACTAGTTAAATCACAGTAGACTAAATTTCAAAATTGGGTCGGTCGATTTTTCAGAGATCGCGGAGTTCGCGGTGCGCTCGAAGGGCTTGGGTGGTTGTGGGACCTTGCCGAACAAAGAAAACTCGACGCTGGTGGGGGTTGGGGGCGGGTGGGGTGGGGTGGCGGAGGAACACAGGCGGTGGGGGCGGTGGTCCGGCCGGTGGCCCGTCTTGGTGTTCGTATGGGAAGAATCGAGAGGCGAGGAAGAAGAAGGGTTAGGAGGCGTGGGATCTTCATCCAACCGCTGAAATGGTCGAGACAGCTGGGAGTTGCATTCCTAATGCGCTCTGGTTCATCATGTGTGGGCACTGCGCAACCAACATTTTATTATCCAAAATCTGCTTGCTCTTCTTTACCATGTTCCTCTTCTGTTCTTCTTTAATATGTATTCTCTCCGTTCCTAAATACAAGTCTTTGTATAGATTCCACCATGGACTACATATGGAGCAAAATGAGTGAATCTACACTCTAAAATGTATCTGGATACATCGTATGTGATCCATAGTGGAAATCTCTACCAAGACTTATATTTTGGAACGGAGGAGTATGCTAGTAGTACAATATGTTCCTTGTAATGAAGATGAGAAGGGACATTTGCGATGTAGAGGTCTATACGATTCGGTTGTGATGGACACTTTGAGCCTCTTTGATTCGTAGGATCTTGTAAACATAGGAATAGGATTTGTAGTGGCCTGCCCACTTGAATCCTATAAGAATAGCAAGGAAATGCGAGGAGCTGTGTCGCCTTTGAGAGTTACACTAATATTAACAGTACCGCACCTTCACTTGAAGAGAGCTGGTATCCGAAGCCTTTCTAGCCGTACCGGCAATACTAGCACATATATTCCAGCAAGTTCCACTTTGCTGATTTTACTCTGATGCTTAAGGTTTTCCCGTTACATCTACTCTATGATCTGTGTAGCTGCTTTGTGTCACACTAGCAGCAGTCCACTCTTGAAGCTAAACACTGCAATGACTTACAAAATTGCCACCAAGGCATTGAGTGCCATTTTGGATGCAATGAAACTCATACACTCCCCACCTGTTGATTCTTGTTCGGAATATGATCCTAATGACTATTCTAACCTTGAGGAGTCAAAGGCAGATGGCCTGTCCTGTTCACCCATCAAGGTGCCTGTTCTAATTTGGTAATGTTTTATTGATTGCGGGTATCTTGCATATGTTGTCTTGCATTTCTTCTACTTTGTTGCACCGCCATCTGCTTAGTTTACTCATCATATATGTCGAGATGCCATGCCCATCCATTATCAATACATATTCCATCTGTCATCATACCATGTTTTTCCACTCAAATGTTGTTCTTGTGCATCGGACATCAAAAGGAATAGGGTGATTGCGAACTGAAGGAGCACCAAGCAAAGTCCTTGAAAAACGTGGTGGTGCGGAGAAATCAGAAAGACACCCGCTTATATTGGCTGTACAACCGGTGACACAAAACATAGGACCGACTCCAGCAGACTGTACCCATACTTCATGGCCACACCACTAGCCCCACCACACAGGACCTGCACTCCAGCAAAAGGTATACCGATTTCATTTGCCATAGCACCGGCTGTACCACGAAAAATCCCTCCGACCAAAAAGTACAGCAAGTCCACCGGCGAAGATCTATCCCAACTGCAGGCGGCCAATTCCTGCAGATTGGAACCCCATTCCATTTATTCCCAGTTTAAAGACAATGCTTTCAATGTTGTTAGGGACTACATGCATATATTCCCATCATGGGAAGATTATAGTGAAGACAAACACCATTTTCACATCTTCCTGTCCAACTTACGTGTAAGTGCTATTATTCGTGGTTATTATTTTTCCTGTTTTCTGCTGATTGAACACATCAATGATTTACATTACATTGTTGTAACTAGGCGAGGGTCAATATGGATAGTCATGACGAGCAAAGCTTGCTTGTGCTTTTCAAGGAAGCATTGCAGCAGTATATGCTTGTGCTTTTCAAGGAAGCATTGCAGCAGTATCGGTGTTACCTGAGGAAATCACACTTTGATGGCAAGTCTATAAACGAATTTCCGGTGAAGTCTCCTGTGCTCAATTTAGAAGACATTGAATGGAAAAACCTTGTTATGCACTGGTCTCGTTCCCAGGATGAGGTACTGTCTATGAAATCACATGAAAATTTGAACTTCTACTTTTCCGCATGTGCCTTACGGATCTTTTTTGCAGGAAATCTGCTCGAAGAAGAATTCCGGTTTGAAAAGAACGACGGGATATCGCAAATATGCTGCCCGCTGCTTTGCTCTTGTTAGTACCTGTTGTCCTGTATCACTGTACTTGCATACATAACTGGTTCATTATGTGACAGCAGTATGCATGATAGCTTGCTTATCAATTGTTCGCTCCAAATTATCTGATCTGTATGAATGGTTACATTAGTTTATAATATATCCAATGCCAATGTTTTTTTAGCTCTACATTGTTCTTATAAGTACATGATGTCCTTTATCAGTGTACTTATAATGACAGGTAGTTGTTCATGTACCATCACTCTGCAGCTTATTTTCCTTCGCCCTCCATTTTCTACACATCAGATCTATATTTACTCTTACCATAAGGTTGGTACTGAAGAAGTTTAGCTGTGCATTGCTCTTGGCTGTACCTTTTGCCTGTATCGCTGCACTTATATTTATAGCTACTTGGTTATGTAGCATCACTCTTCATCTTATCTTAAATATTCTCCATTTTTTGTATATTATCACATCTATATTTACTCTTAACAAAATGTAGAATAAAGGCAATGCTTTTGAAGAAGATTCGGTGGTAAACTTCTTGAATTGCCCCCCAATCAGCATGGACAAGGCCTTTATAGAGCCTGTCTTCACCAATAATGTAAGTTTGTCCATCTCAAGCCTTCAAACTTTGTTGTATATATTTAGTTAGGCATGACTGCAACAACTGTTTATTTTTGGTGTTTGCATCAAATTGCTTATTTAAAGTTTATTATGTAGTTCATAAACAAAAGTTTGTCCTTTCTCAATTTAATTTTTCAGTTGTACAACCAAGTTCCTTCTTCATACCATGTAAATTAAACTATACAAAGCAAGTGATCTTCTTTTGCACTGCATGTATGCTTATGTTCTTCATCCGTAATCCAGTGGTGTGGTAAACCTACCCACTACAACACAATGTCATATTCTGCAATGTCTTAACTATGAACAATGTCATATCATTCTACTATTATTTAAAACCATCTCTTTATTTGCCAATCTGAAATGGTATAAATTGATAGCACACTAACCATTGATACTTATGAGTTCTTGATCGTAATCCGGTGTTGTCGTGAAGCTGCCAACTCCTTCACAATGTCATTTCTGTCATGTCTTGACTGAACAATACCATATTGTGTTAATGCAATTTTAAACTGTGTCACTTTATTAAATCAAGAAGAAATGTGATGAATTGTCAAGACCTTGATACTTTTACGTGCAAAACCCATCATCCAAATCGCTTGTTTATCTTTTAGAGTGAGGAAGATATAAGTGTTGAACAAGAGCAGTCTCATCATCTTGCTTTCGGTGCTTGCGTTGCAGCTCCCAATGAGGCTAACCTTTCTTGAACTCTATTGAAGTGTTGTCGGTTTTGTATATTATTTTGTCGGCGTGTTTATTTGCCTTTGGTGGCGATCTTTGATGCCCAGTGTATGTAATCTTGTGCGCTTGTGCTTTATTATCATAGTGGCGAACTTTGATGCCCGATGGATGTAATATGCCATAATTTCTTTATTGTATAGTCTAGGTTTTTCTTATTCACGATGTTACGGTTATTTTATTGTATATATATCTGTCTTCGCGATGAGACCGCCAAACCGTAAAATTACGGTACATAATCGGGCCGTCATGCAATCACGATGTAGGTTGGGCACGAAAGCGTGCCAAACAGCTCACGGGCGGCAGCAGACTGAAATGAACCCGGCCCATGATTGTGCGAATCAAATCACGGGCTTTTAACAGGCCAAAATTGTCTCGGTCCTTGTTTGGCCCAATCGGATATCGGTGCGGCGGGCGGATGCAAATCGGGTCGTAGTTAGGCCCAACTATATGACGGGCTTTAACAATCGAAATTAATATAGGGCGAAATGTTAAGCGGGCCCTTAACAGGCCAAAACTAATATCGGTCGAATTACTAAGTGGGCCTTTAGCAAGTGGGCCCAAAAGCATAGTGTCGATTCTTAGGGCCAAATTTGATATGGGCCATAATTGAGCCCAAAGCCTCTTAAAGGGCGGACTGATCCGGGCGTAATTTGGCCGAGCGTGGTTGTCTTATAACGGGCCGAATCTCATATGGGCCACCTTTATGCCCGGAACGTGGGAGGCCATTAATGGACCGGATCAGATATGGGTCGGCATTTGGCCCAAAACATGGCAGCCAGTTAATGGGCTGGCCTACTAGGGTCCTCAAAATCTTGTGGGCATACAGCTGGGCCGGCCCATTAATGTTGGTGAAATCTCGTGGGCCTTTAGTTGGGCCGGCCCATTATGATCCACAAGAATCTTGTGGGCCTTTACCTGGGCCGGCCCATTATGGCACATAAAAATCTTGCGGGCCTTTAGCTGGGCCGGCCCATTATGGCCCGCAAAATCTTGTGGGCCTTTACCTGGGCTGGCCCATTATGGCCCATAAAATCTCATGGGCCTTTAGTGGGCCGCCCATTATGGTCCATAAAATCTTGTGGGCCTTTAGCTAGGCCGACCCATTATGGTCCATAAAACTTGTGGGCCTTTAATTGGGCGGCCCAATTAAACATGTTGGGCCGTGCCATGTGTCGACGTATCATAGGCGCCTTACATCCAATGAGTGGATGACATCTGTCCCGGCGGTGAGCCGACACGTGTTTCCTCCGACCAATGATGATTTTACATGGAAAATCCCCATTGGTCGAAGTGTTAACGGGTTATCGGATCAAAACTCGACCCAATAGCTTAACGGCGTTCGTTACGGTGGATGCCACATGCCGGTCACCCTTGGCGGAAGCACTTACGTGACGCGATTTATCGTCATGGAAGTGGACACTTCCGTGATGATAATTTTCGTAATGTCATGGAACACTTCTCTGACAAAGACGGTATGACTATCTTGATTACATCATAAATTTGTCATGGATGTACATGCATGACAAAATGCGACCTACTGTGACAAACACGTATCATCACGGAAGTGTATTTTTTTTAGTGAATGTGAAGGTTGTTTTCGATGACCCGAGAAGTCATCGTTGGCGTAGCGGCCGAACGGGCGGTCATAACGAAGCCGCCTAGTCAGAGAGTTTGGCCTACAGCCAAGGCTCCTCCAGAGGTGATGTCGTCCCTGACAACGAGACGAGCCATCCTTCCTTACGGTGATGGCACAGTGGAACTCTCAATGAAAGCACCAATGTCGGTGTCAAAACCGGCGGATCTCAGGTAGGGGGTCCCGAACTGTGCGTCTAAGGCGGATGGTAACAGGAGGCGGGGGACACGATGTTTACCCAGGTTCAGGCCCACTCGATGGAGGTAATACCCTAATTCCTGCTTGATTGATCTTGATGATATGAGTATTACAAGAGTTGATCTACCACGAGATTGTAGAGGCTAAACCCTAGAAGTTAGCCTATGGTATGATTGTTCTGGTCCTACGGACTAAACCCTCTGGTTTATATAGACACCGGAGGGGGCTAGGGTTACCCAGAGTCGGTTACAAGGGAGGAGATCTATATATCCGTATTGCCAAGCTTTCCTTCCACACCAAGGAGAGTCCCATCCGGACACGAGACAAAGTCTTCAATCTTGTATCTTCATAGTCCAACAGTCCGGCCAAAGGATATAGTCCGGCTGTCCGGAGACCCCCTAATCCAGGAATCAAGAGAACTACTAGAAGCAACAACATTGGATTTAGCATGATTATTGTTACTACTAGAAGAAAAATCTTTCTTGTTCTTATTGCTAGATTTTACTTGTGGCATGTAAGTAGACAAGAGTAAACCCTTGGCAATGTAAGAAGAACTTTTCTTGCGAATATCATCATTGATTGCTTTTAAGAACCCATGCTCTTGCTCAAGGTTGAGCTTTTCAAAGCGTAACTTCTCATGACTCTTTAAAAGTTCTTGATGATCTTCCAAGGTAGTTTCATGAGCTAACTTAAGAGTTTTTAGTTCTTTAGTTAGACGCTCAATCTCCTTCTTATCATCGTCATTCGTTTTATCTTGATTAGCATGATTAATAGCAAGTTCATCATAATTTTCATCACTAGAGTTGTCAACAAGTAAATCATCATCTCCTAGCAAATCATCTTCATCACTATTGAAATCAACATACTCAGGGTGTGATACCTTTGGGCCTTTAGCCATGAAGCATCTTCCAATTCCTTCATTTGGTGAGTCAAATATGTCGTAGGAGTTGGTTGACACAAGTGCTAGACCGGCAACACCTTCATCTTGAGTATATTCACAGTCGGAGTGATAACTTCTCTCGGAGTGATGGTCGGAGTCGGAGCCGGATACCCATTCACCAACGTGAGCTTGATGTCTTCATTTTGTGTAGCTCTTTGATGATTTGTCCTTCCTTTCCGAATCCTTGCTTCTCCGAGAGGTTCTTCGTTCATAGCGATCATCTCTACTCCTTCTCTCTCTTGGTGGTGATTCTTCTCTTCTACTTCTCCTTTTGGGTGAATCTTCTCTTCTTTTGTAGGGGGCTGTACACTCATTGGAGTAGTGTCCGGTTCTTCCACAATTGTAGCAATTATGTTCATGACTCGAAGATCTTTTGTCATTGTAGGACATTGACTTGGAACTTCTTTCCTTGCTTCTACTCTTGTAGAACTTGTTGAAATTCTTCACCATTAGGCTCAATTCCTCATTGAAGGTTTGTTTCTCACTTGATGATGTAGGAGCATCACATGAGGCTTTGACAGCACCACTTGACTTGTTGTGAAGCTCTTCCTTATCCTTGAGTGACATCTCATGAGCAACAATTCTTCCAATGACTTCCGTAGGATTGAGATCTTTGTAATTTGGTATCATTTGGATCAATGTGCACACGGTATCATATTTTCCATCCAAGGCTCTTAGGATCTTCTTGATGATGAATCTATCGGTCATCTCTTCACTTCCTAAGCCGGTAATCTCATTTGTGATGGGAGCAAGCCTAGAGTACATTTCAGCGACACCTTCACCATCCTTAATTTTGAACTTGTCAAGTTGACTTTGAAGCACATCCAACTTGGATTCCTTGACGGAGTCGGTACCTTCCTGCATATCAATCAAAGTACTCCAAATTTCCTTTGCATTCTCAAGACGGCTGATTTTGTTGAATTCTTCGGGGCACAATCCGTTGAAGAGGATATCGCAAGCTTGAGCGTTATATTGCAGCATGTTCAACTCTTCTGCAGTAGCTTCACGGTTCGGTTCTCTCCCATCAAAGAATTCACCTTGCAAGCCAATACACACAATAGCCCAAACGGCGGGGTTATGTCCAAGAATATGCATTTTCATCTATGCTTCCAACTAGCAAAATTAGTACCATCAAAGTAAGGACCTCTACGGTGGTAATTTCCCTCGCTAGACGCCATACTCTCCTAGGTTGCGAAACCAAGGCTATTATCACCAAAAGCTAGGAAAATTAAATCAAATGGAGACCAAAGCTCGGATACCACTTGTGGGATCAAAAGTATGTCTAGAGGGGAGGTGACTAGACTACTTGACCAAATAAAAATCTAGCCTTTTCCCAATTTTAGGTCTTGGCAGATTTTAGCAACTTAGAACAAGTCAAGCAATCAACCTACACATGCAAGTCTAAGAGTATAGCAGCGGAATGTAAAACATTGCATATTAAGGTAAAGGGAGGTGTTAGAAGGAGCAAACGCAATGTAGACACGGAGATTTTTGGCGTGGTTCCGATAGGTGGTGCTATCGTACATCCACGTTGATGGAGACTTCAACCCACGAACACTACAAGAAATATGTCAACTAGTGACCTTCTGTCAGTGACCCTGGAAGAATTGGTCATAGATCTATGACCATTTCAGACCAATTGGTCAAAAGCTGTTCGAGGGGCTCCAAACCCTAAACCATTGCGACCATTTTGGTCGAAGGTCATAATTTCCTTACGAAAAGGTCATAAAGCAAACAGCGCTAGTCCGCTGCCTTATTTCTAGTTGTTAACGACCAATATAGATGGCCATAGCCTTGTAAATTGTGGTGGGTTGCTATGACTAGGCGCCACCTCATCAGTTTTGCCTATGTGTCATGTCCATGTGGCAGTTTTTGCCCTAGGTTGTGAAGCAACCTATATTTCTGTCATTCCCAAAATTCCCAAAAACATCTCATAAATTCTTTGGGTCATATCTTCGTCAAATATGTAAAAACCTTCCTTGCCTAGTTCAAAAATAATTCAAAAATATTCATTTTCCTATTCTATTCAAAACAACAGTTTGTGAAGGAAGTACCACTTAGTATCCATTTTCTACAGTGCTTTTCTATGCCCAAATAACCATCCTCCACCAAATGCCAACTCAATCCATTCATTATTTTAAGCCGAGCTTCAACATTCGTATTTATGTCCAGTGTGGTAGTTTGCAAAGCAAGTACCAC
>JAHIAM010012671.1:0-15729 GCA_021605205.1 Aegilops longissima
TCCTTGCGTCGAATATAAGGTGGTGGGTCCGTTCGTTGGCGGTAATGTTTTTTGCGAAATCTGGAGGCCCTTTGTGGGTCCCGATGTCGGTGGAGGAATCATTATTTTGCGGCGTAATAAAGGCATTTCCTTGCGTGGGCCCGTGGACATTGGCCTCTCCACGTGATCCACTTAGATGCATGTCGATCGTTGACCATTTGACCGGCCGGAAGCACCGGGCGGTGGGCGGGAGCCTAGGAAAAACGACGGAATTGTTTCCCGGGGGAATTGTTGCTGAGGTTTTTGGTTCGTCTGGCGTCGCGGAGAATAACAGTGTGGGTGAGTAGAAAATGGCTAGGCCGGATGGGAAATGGTTGGGTGGTGAGGCTGCGGCAGCAGACCCCCCGAGGAGGAGGAAGCGACGCCGGCGCCTTTGTTTGGGGTGGGCGAAAGGAAGATTGAACAACCGATGGCCGTTGGATGGACATCCGATCCTGCTTTAAAACCCTTTTTTTGGAAAGCCTCAAATCTGTGGAAAACCATACAACCCATCGCCATTTTTCTAATAATTTTCAGCCCTTTGCTAATTCTTAGGTTTTGGATATTCTTTTTTGCATTACAAAAATTGTGGCAGTTAAAAATTATCTGAAATTTTGCATATTTGGTCGTCGAATTTTTTAATCCCAAAATTTGACTCACATTCAAACTGATTTTAAAAATTATGTATATCAATATAAAATCAACAAATTCTCCATGCATAAAAATTAATGTAATTTAAAATCTAGAAATGAAAAAAGATATTTGAAACTAATTGCGGTTTGATGTGTTTAAAATTACAACCCATTTCTCATTCTTGATGGGCCATTTTCGGCCAGCAAAAACTCTCCTGGAAAGATTTGCAAGGCGACAAGCGACTTACCCAAATCACAAAAATGGGTTGTGGCCGTGGACCCCCTCGGCCTCTCCCGTCTCTTCCGATGGATGGTTCCTTGACCACGTTGAAACCTTGGGTTAAAACATTGGGTGGGCCCGGGAGGCCTGGGAAGGGCGGAGTTGGGGAAAATGAAGCCCGGGGAAAATCGAGGTTCTTTGGTTGGTGCGGTGTGAGGCTGCCCGTCGCCCGCGAGGGCATGGCGGGTGGGAATAGTAAGGGGTGAGGCCTCCCCTGGCCACCCACGGGAGGGGCATGCGGCCGACCGGGTTTGCTTTGGGGCGGCAAAGGCCCGGAGGTTGGAAGCACTCCCCGGTTGGATGGACAAAATGGTCCTGGAGCTAGAATCGTTCATATTGACTAAGTTGACAAAGCCCTCGTCCCGTCAACTTTGTTGGCCCTAGTCATCCTCCCACTATGGTGGGTCCCACTAGCGGGTTATTCATTTTTGGGCGTAATAAGGAGGCACTTCCTTGCATGCAAAGATATATGAGTGGGTCCACAATTCGGTGGAACATTTTTTGCGAAATTAGAGGCCCTTCCGGTGGGTCCCGGTTGGTCCTCCAAAAAAAGGAAAAAATCAAAAGACTTGGGGGCGTCTGAGAACAAGCTAGTGTACCCGTAAAAGCGTTGGGTTTTAAAAAAAGAAAGGCGTGCTCCTGGCGGTTGAATCAAACCCTAGACTATTAATGACCATATCAACGTTCCTTCTCCTCTTCTCTTACTTACTCTACCTAGCCGGAAGCTCGGCCGCAACCATTCCATTTGGCTGCTCGTCCACCTTCTTGTTGAGCAACAACCGGAATATCGAAATGATCCCATTACCATACTGTGGGTCTCATCACACCCCCTTGACCCGGCGCAACGGCGATTGCTCCCATAAAACCCGCTGCCGTTGGTGTGGTCCCCGCAAATCACGTGAGAGTCATCCGTGGCGTCTCAACCACAATCCCAAACCCGGCGAGTCTTCTACAAATGCCGAATCATGGGGTAATAATATGTTTAAGTGTTGTTCTGCTGCTTTCGGTTGCTGATTTTTTAATAGTTTGGTTGATGATCTACCAATTTGATTAAATGCAGAAGGGGAAGATTCGTGTGATTTGTATTTACGGGAAGTTCTTGGCGTGGGGAATGCCTTCCTGATTATTTGGTTAGCGAGGAATCCCAATACCGGCAGGTTGGGGTGTTGGACAAAAGGCGAAGGAGCGGGGAAAAGATCAGGCGAAGGTTAAAGATCCAATTCCTCACGATCATGGCCAAACAACAGCTATTGAGCGGCCTTGATGACAATGAGGAGATGAAAGAGCTTTTGAAGATAATGGGCAAAATCGATGTGCTTAAGGATGATTGTCTCTTTATTTGCGTTAATAGCACTTTCGTGATGTATTAAATTGGCTCGACATGAGCACTTTCTTGAAACAGTAATGAATGAAACCTTGTAGCAGTTTGGTAGTGTTTTGAACATCTAATGATTTCTATTAGCGGAAATCAGGGGTATCCCCTTTACTCATATAAATAAATAAATAGCGGAAAACTGTCGGGTCGCTTTGTTCTCATTGAAGGCGTCGAGGCAAATTGCAGTCCAACACAAACTATGTCATCAAATTCAAGTTTCCAGCCAAATATGAGTACAACTAAACAACAATGTCATCATGTTTTAGTTGTCATACAATCACAAACACAAATCAGCATACATAACAAGTGATGTTCTCACGGCAAAATACTAAACAACATGTTCCATGGTTTGATTGTCATGCAAACACAATTTCACATAGTAGATAAAAAACGTCTTACGGCGAAAATCGACAAAACAATGTAATCATCATCCATGAGGCGTCAACATCTTGCCATGTGTATCGTTGATCGTAATTCCCGGTGTCATCTTCTTCTTCGTCCTCAACTCCTCGAACGTTGGCTTCTTCTTGATCAACTCTTGTATGTCCCACGGCCACGACGGACAATCTTTTCGCCCGGCGTCATTGGCGGTTTCTCAAAGATATTAGGAACATTTGTGTTATCTTGTACGAGGGCGGTGTAAGCATCATCTTGTTGTGCAACTTCATTAAGCAATTCCTCTTCTCAAACCTTTGCAATACTCTCGGTCATTGCTACATGAAATGTGTCTTCAAAAAAAATATCTATGTTGCTTGTTTGCCAAAATAAAAGCTCGTTGGTGCAATGCCGCCTTGACATTGATGGTTTGAAATAATCATCACTCTGGGTTTTGCGATCTGGAAAACAGGTTATACCGGATAACTGTGAGAACCACACACCGATGATCCTAAAGGGAGATATCTTGCCAATTGAACAATGTTTTGTTAGCATACATTTCATTGTCTCTTTGTCATCACTATCCTGCTCATGATGGCACTATTTTGTGTCTTCACCTTCGTCTCGTGCAAAGGGTGTTGTGGCCAATCTCCAACAATGCAAGATTCATAATGTCTTACCCAGTATCGGGACCCATTGCTAGTGAGTAAAGGGCATCATCAACTGCTGCCCATCCTCCGCATCTTCTTAACCTATGGTTAGAAAATGACAAGATGATCATCTTATGTACTCAATATATTAAAAAACGGCATTGCACTTAAAAACTTACATGGTTCTTGAACCATTTCTCAAATCCTGCCATAACCGGTTTGTCAATGTTTCTTGGATTTTGCGGCGGTTAACTCCTCTTTGTAGATCTTTGCCAAACATAGTGATCGCGTCAAACATCTAAATATATAAGAATGTCTGCAAGTTTAGTAGATTCGATGTTAAGCTCGATTTGCACTTACTTGATATAAGGTAGTATCTCGGGGCAGTTATTCAACACATACCAAACCATTTTGTCCAAATCTTTAGGTTTGTCCTCTTGACTCTTCCCCTTAACTTTCGAGCGAATAATAAAACATTGAGCCGGGTTGTCTTCACTCACCTCTTTGCTAAGGTGATCAGCTGTTTCAATGTATTTTGAGCAGAATGTCAAACCTTAGCGTGGCCCTGCGCAATGGAACCCTTGGGTCTAGCTCTTCCTAACATAGCCCTTGAAAGTGCCTAGCCGCCTTTCAATGGGTACATCCACCATCTTGTCTTGGACCTCTAAGTAGTGCCTCATCGGTAGATGAACGCCAAATGCCCATCACATCAAAGAAGGTGGAGGATATATCTTCTCAAGGTGCATGGGATAGTTGGTATCTTGTCTCTAAAGGCCTCCAAAATTATCATAAGGTTCCACAAAATTGTCCCCCTTGCTCTTGGTCAGGCCCAATCCTCTAAGGATATGGGTAAAACCCTTTGAAGTAGGGCGTGGGGTCATGAGTTTTCAACCCTTTACCTTCCTTGTTTCCATCCTTGACTCTCCTTTGGGGTTGGAAGCAAATCCATGTAGGAATCTCCCGTGTGGGACCTCAAAATTCTTTTCTTTTTACCTTGTCCAAGGCTTACACATGGTGCCATATCCGTGGTTTACCTTCATCTTGCACCTGCAAATCCTTAAATACCAGGTGTTCAAAATCAATCCTAGATTTTAAGGTATCTTTCGTCTTGCCTTCAATTGAAAAGTGTGCCGATAATGCTATCACATATATTTTCTCGATTGCATCACATCAAGATTATCCGAGATCCAAATCTTTCCAATACTCCAAGTCCACAAAGTGGACCTGGGGTAAACAAAATCTCTCTTACCTTGCCCCTTCCTTTTCCCCTACCATTACGGGATGGTTTCACGGTGTAATATGCCGACCTTCTCTAATTCCACTTGCAACTCATCGGCGGTGAGCCTCTTTGGCGCATCACGGTTTTCATGCTTTGCATTGAACACATGTCTTGTATTTTCTAGGAAGCGGCTTGTCCTTGGCAAAAAGCGGCGGTGTCAATGTTGGATCTTGCTAAGTATTTGGTTGACAGCAGTTCTGTCACGGCGAACAATGCATTGTAACCATGTTTTATTCGCTAACATAGTGCCAAAGCGGATAATAATGGATGCACCAAATTATAACAGCAGAAAGAAAATCAATTTGGTGGGCTGCTATATGGTCTCGGTGAGAACACCCTTCCATAGCTGTTGAAGTTCCTCCACAAGAGGCTCCATGAACAAATCAAAATCCTTTCGGGACTTTTTGGACTGGGATGAAAAAGGCCATCATGTTTTGATTCTTTGGTGGAAAGGGGCATGTTTAAGGATAACAAAACCACATGCTATATTGGCGCTGGTTGGCCAAATGGGTTAAATCCATCGAAGCTAAGCCAAAGTCTAATGTTTCTCGGGTTGACAACAAACTCTTTGTGTTTATCATTGAAGCTTTTCCTCACTACCATGAATGGATGGCTCATTACATTCGATCTCTGTACTCCTGGTTCCTAGAATGCAGTTACATCCTCTTTGTTTAGCATCATGAAACAACCTCTGCAATCTTGGTGTAATTGGAAAATGTCTCGAGAACATTATGAGAATCCTCTTACACATCGCCATCTTTCCATCTTGATGATTTGCATTTGGGCATTCACTTAAGTTGGCATAATCCTTGGAACAAACAAATTATTCTTACAAACATGGATCATATCATATCCAATTCCAACTGCGAAGGAAA
Source organism: Aegilops longissima (assembly GCA_021605205.1). Taxonomy (NCBI): domain Eukaryota; kingdom Viridiplantae; phylum Streptophyta; class Magnoliopsida; order Poales; family Poaceae; genus Aegilops; species Aegilops longissima. The sequence goes on from JAHIAM010012671.1 coordinate 5,485, forward strand.
TTCTTCAATTTTTGTAGGTGTGGGCAGCTCGAGGCATTGGGAAAGATTATTGGAAAGCAGCCAACATCGCATCGAATGATTTGTTGGTCATCCTCGGATGTCTTCACTTGAAGAAAGGTGACCATAGCTGAGAATCTAACACTTATTTCCGGGGTGGGACAACGTTTTGTTCAACATTTCCCCGTTTTTTCTTCGGTGAAAGTTCAGGAATGCCGAGCATTTAGTAGCATTGTTCAATGTTGGTCAAATCGACTCCGCCACCACCTCCTCCTCCTCCTTTCCACAAGGCATCGGGCGGATCAAGATGGTGATCTGCTGCTTCCCTAATCAATAACATTGGCGTTCAACCTTCACCATGATGAACCCACCTAGTATATGTGACCGACATCCCATTAAAGTGTAATGATTTTACGTTGGTTTGGGGTCTTTCTGAATTCATACAACCGCTTACAGGGCGAGCACTGATTTGAACCACCGTACTCAGCTCGATAAAGTTCATGAAGTTTTCAACCCCTCGACATTCGGGAGAATCTTGAGAAAGTTATCCAAGTCCCGTCCATCATTAACATACAAATTAGTTCTTCTACTAGATATTACGGAAAAACATATATGCTTTTTATGAAGTCGGAAAAAAATACCTTGATGTCTAAAGCTATGGCAAGATATTTGGGGAGCAGATCTAAATTGGAAATATTGTAAAGCTAATTCAGGCAGATTTGAGTGAAATTATGGCATTTGTTTAGATCAATGAGGCCGAGCACACAGTCAAACTATGAAGGCCATCGCACAACAAAATCAGTATAAAGCGGTGTAGAGCTATTTCACCTAACAGATTGGCTACTAGACCATGGCAATCGTCACAATAAATATTGGCGGATATTTTAGCAACTAATGGGGCATGCCATCTCAGCTAAGCGATTGAGTGCGAGCAAGGGGCTTTAAAGCGAGCATATTGTCGATAAACTACTTTGGCAAGCGGTGAGATTAACGGCGTCTATTAGCTAACATTCACCTACACCGACATGAGCGGGGCCTCGGTCCTGTCGGCGTCCTTGGGAGAAAGGCGACGGCCGTGCGTCTCCAATGAACGGCCCGTTGATGGCGGCCGGGCCGACCCCGTCCCTCCACAAAACGTAGCCATAGGTGGCGGCGGGCTAGGGCGGCGATTCTCGAGGTCTTGTGGGGCGAGAGGATCGCCGAACCCGCGGCCCGGCGTTCGGCGTGGGGGGGCGGCTTTGGCGGATGAATGGAGTGGAGGGGATAGGGGGGTTTGGGGAATATTTTGGCTAGTTGGCGAAGGCGGTTGAATCAATTTGGGGAATTTTTGGGTGTGGGGGAGATTTTTTCCGGTGGGCGGGGGTTTGGGCATGGTGGTTTCTCAAGTGCGGTCCCGTGTCGGTGAAGAGGCAAGTCGAAGTCGGTTCCGTTTGCGTGAGCGTGTGCAGGACGAGCGTGTGTGGGGTGCAATGTGACCCGACAAGTCGTAAGTGTACGCATTTTTCCTTTTAAACTGGTGCTTTGCCCCACAAAAAAATCTGTTGCCCTTGCGATCCATCGATACTACTACTAAATCCGGTAATCCCGACTAAAGCAGGCGGCGGGGTCTTTTCCCGTCAATATCTTTGGGAGGTTGGCTTAGTTGGGTTTTAGAATGAAATGCCACCTCGTAATCCCGGTTATGTAATTAACGTAATGTAAACGTGTGAGCTGTTGATTTGTAGATTGGGGGGCGGGGCCCACCACCATAAAATCGGGGAAGAGAGAGAGAAGGCAATTCGTTAACCCTTTTGAGGTTCCGATAGATGTAGAAAGATGTTCCGATCCTAATATAGGCCCGTCGATCTATATCTAACGGATAGGAAAACTATGACAATTTACCGCCTCCCTCCACATTTGGAGATAAAGGCTTTCCCTCGTTTCCTTTTCTCCCACAAGATCTTGATCTTGTGCAACCCACGGGCATCTTGCTAATACTCCTACAATATATATTATTTGTGAAAGTTCATATACACGGCCGAGATAAATAAAACACGGCAGATTTTCATTACATTTGAACTTTTATAGGACAAAAAAAAAAAAACCCGACCCTAAACCTATTCTCTGGCGGCGACCGCGTCCTCCATCTTGATCTCCATTCAGAGGGGGGGTTCAAGACCCGTGAAGTGAAGGTGCGGTCTCCGGCGAGAAAAAGTAGAACAAGAGGCGGACCGGCGGTTGGCACACCATGCCTGCGCCTCCCATGCCCTACTCATCCTCGGAGGAGTCCCGACCTCGGCGGTGCGAAGCGTTGGGGGCGGCAAGTAGGGGCGTGGCTGGCGGTGCTCCGTTCGGCGGCCGTGGAAACCCTTATCGGCGCTTAAGGCGGCGACCCGGCTCCATCCCGAAACAAGCTCTCCGGGCGTTCGCGCTTCGGTCATGGCGGATGTGGTTCCAAGTGGGAGGCGATGCCCTATGGTGTGGAGGTTAACTGGGCTTGCCGCTTTAAATAGCGCATTCCGGTGAAAGGCGTCCGGGTCGTCATTAAGTCGCGGAGTTGTTCCTCGGGCCGAGCCTCTTAAGGACATGTGAGCGGACGGCATGAATTGCGGGCGCTGGCGCCGGTGGGAAGCCACTTGGCGCGAAGGGCCCGAGGTTTGGTGTGCGGGGGTAGTCGTACGGTTGTGCAGCGTTGGGATGCCCTTTGCTCCAATGATCCCCATTCATTGAAAACAAGATGACCCGGCATGGTCTCAGGTCTAGAGGATGCAATTGGCGCTACACCCTCCATGAGCGTCCACGGTGCCCGTGCATCCTCGGCGGCCGGGTGTTGGGATGTGTTTGGATTGGGCCAAAGTGCACCTTGCCAAAATTTTGGTCATGACCAAAAGATTGGTCTTTGTTTGGATGGTTGCCATTTTTTTGGTATGCCAATGAACTCTAGCCAACTCTAGTTCATTTTTCTTGCCAATGTCGGCCAAATCATGGGCAACCAATACCTCAACCAAAATTTTGGTCATGACCCAAAGATTGGTCTTTGTTTGGATGGTTGACATTTCTTTGGCATGCCAATGAACTCTAGCCAACTCAAGTTCATTTTTCTTGCCAATGTTGGCCAAATCATGGGCAACCAATACCTCAACAAAATTTTGGCTACAAATGCTTTGATGGGGCAACCTTGGGCACAAACCAAACATACCGTTTTAGTGCCGGCCCTTTCCCCACCCTCGGCAAACTAAAAACCGTGTCTAGCCGGATATGGCGTGTTCCTCACCCGGATCGCCTGTCGGAAGCGATCTTGGAGCTACCCGTTGTTTAACGACCCCATGAGCGGTTGTCGGTGGCGAGGAGGTCATGGGCCAGCTCCTCCTTTGGACTAGTTTGCTTCGTCGTCCCGGCAGTGTGCCCCATGTATTTTCCCTGTTTTCCGGCCATATTCGGCGTCGGTGCTCCGCGTTGCACATTTGGCCTTTCACTATGTAAACCGAGACAACTTATTGTTTATTTGAGCCGTTCAAGTATAATCATGTGGTGTTTGTTATTTCTCATTCCTCTCAACCCTCTTCTCCATCGATCATGCCCCTCGATGAGTCCATCCTCCCCCTCATTTGAACATTCCATGGTATCATTCCATGTACCCACCTACCCTCTTTCAATAGATTGGACCCGAATGAAAATCGAGAGGGAGCAGTGAAACCTGATACCTAAGTTGAAAAACAGACCGGTGATCATAGCATTAAATCAATATAAAAATTATTCAATTTCGTTTCGTTTTGAGCGTACAAATACTCCCTCTATCCTTTTCTCCATAAATCATATATAAAAGTAGTTTTACATATAAGTTTTATGTGTAGTCAAAGTATATCTACTTTGATAAAAATGGTATCAACAATTACGAAGGAAATATGCCCTAGGGAATAATAAAAGTTATTATTTATTTCCTTATATCATGATAAATGTTTATTATTCATGCTAGAATTGTATTAAGGAAACATAATACATGTGTGAATACATAGACAAGCAGATAGTCACTAGTATGCCTCTCTTGGACTAGCTCATTAATGAAGATGGTTATGTTTCCTAACCATAGACATGTGTTGTCATTTGATTAATGGGATCACATCATTAGGAGAATGATGTGATTGACATGAACCCATTTCATTAGCTTAACTTGATCGTTTAGTATGTTGCTTATGCTATCTTCATGACTTATACAAAGTTCCTGCAACTATGAGATTATGCAACTCCCGTTTACGGAGGAACACTTTTGTGCTACCAAAGCGTCTGGCGTAAGCTGGGTGATTATAAAGGTACTCTACAAGTGTCTCCGAAAGTTATATTGGTTGGCATGAATCAAGATTAGGATTTGTCCTCCGATTTGGAGAGGTATCTCTAGGCCTTCTGGTAATACACATCAAATAAGCCTTGCAACATTGCAACTAATGAGTTAGTTGTGAGATGATGTATTGGAGCAGTAAAAGACTTTCGTGCGAGATTAAACTAGGTATTGGATCCGGGTCGAATCTCGGGTAAGTAACATACCGATGACAAAGGGAACAACTTATGTTGTTATGCGGTTTGACCGATAAAGATCTTCGTAGAATATGTAAAGGAACCAATATGGGCATCCAGTTCCCTATTGGTTATTGACCGAGAATGGTTCTGGTCATGTCTACATAGTTCTCGAACCGTAGGGTCCATGCGCAAGGTTTCAATAGCGGTTATATTATGAGTTTATGTATTTTGATGTCCGAAGGAGTTAGTCCGGATGTGATCACGGACATGGGGAGTCTCGAAATGGTGAGACATAAAGATTGATATATTATGGTTATATTGGGACAGGAAAGGTTAGGGTTTCGGAGAAAACAGTCTGGGAGGTTCGGAACCCCGGGAAGTTATGGGCCTTATTGGGCCAAGAGGGAAGAGAGGGGCTGCCCGGAGGTGGGGCCCCCCTCCATGGGAGTCGGTTGGACTAGGAGGCGCAGCCCCCCCTCTCCCCTCCCTCTTTCCTTCCCTTCCCCTTCCTTAGGACTAGGAAAGGGAGTCCCTCTACTGGGAGGACTCCCCCCCTCCTTATGCCCCAAGGGCTGGGCCCCCCTTGCTCCTTTATTCTGAGGGGCGGGGGCACCCAGAACACACAAGTTGATCTTGTGATCGTTCCTGGCCGGTCGGTGCCCCCTCCACCATATTCCACCTCGGTCATATTGTTGGCGGTGCTTGGCGAAGCCTGCGTGATAGAACATCAAGATCGTCCCCCCGTCGTCTTGTGGAACTCCTCCGGCCTTTCTGGATCGGGCCGGGGATGGTCATCGAGCTGAGCGTGTGCCAAGAACCGGAGGTGGAATGCGGTGCTTGGATCGGTCGGATCGTGAGGCGTCGACTACATCAACAGCGGATATTTCCCTTCGCTTTCGGTCTCCATGCGTGGGCGGACCTCTCCCTCTCGTTGCTATGCCATCACCATGGTCTTGCGTGTCGTGGAATTTTTTGAAATTACTCGTTCTATGATGGCATCGAGCCAGGTTTTATGCGTTGATGTCATATGCGGTAGAACACAAGTGAGTTGTGGGCGATAAAGTCATCCCTTACCACATGTCATACTTTGGTTTGGTATTGTGAGATGAAGCGGCCGGACCGACATTCTGGCACCTTCCGAGACTGGTTTTCACCCTTCAGCACTCGTTTGCTTAAAGGTGGGGCGGGTGTCTGTCTCTCACTTTAGTTGAACCGAGTTGGCTCGCCCGGTCCTTGGAAGGTTAAACAGCACCAATTGGAAATTCGTTGTGGTTTTGATCTTAAAAGGTTCTTGCTCAGCCGTAGCAGCCACGTAAAACTTGCAACAACAAAGTAGAGGGCGTCTAACTTGTTTTTGCGGGGCATGTTGTGATGTGATATGGTCAAGGCGTGATGCTATATTTTATTGTATGAGATGATCATGTTTTGTAACGAAGTTATCGGCAATGGCGAGCCATATGGTTGTCGCTTTATTGTATGAAATGCAAGCCAATGTAATTGCTTTACTTTATCACTAAGCGGTAGCGATAATCGTGAAAGCAATAGTTGGCGAAGGCGACAACGATTCGATGGAGATCAAGGTGTCGGCCCGGTGGCGATTGATCATGGCGGTGCTTGAGGATGGAATCCAAGCACAAGATGATGATGGCCATATCATATCACTTATATTGATTGCATGTGATGTTTATCCTTTATGCATCTTATTTTGCTTTGATTGGGGTAGCATTTTAAAGATCTCTCACTAAAATTATCAAGTAGTGTTCTCCACGGTATGCAATTGCCAAAGTTAAATCGTCGAGACACCCGTGATGATTGTGATAAGCTCTCGTCCATCTACAGGGGTGCAAGCCAGTTTGCACCAGAATACTCGAGTTATAGGCAGCCTAGCATATGGAATATGGCCTCGGAACACGGAGACCGAAAGGTCGGCGTGAATCATATAATGAATATGATCAACATAAGATGTTCACCATTGAAAACTTCTCCATCTCCGGTGATCGGTTATGGTTTGTTGATTTGGATCACGTGATCACTTAGATGACTAGAGAGATGTCATCTAAGTGGGAGTTCTTAAATAATATGATTAATTGAACTTTTTTATCATGAACTTAGTCCTGGTAGTATTTTGCAAATTATGTTTGTAGATCAATAGCTTCGTTGTTGCTTCCCTATTTTATGTTTTTTGATATGTTTCCTAGAAAATTGTGTTGAAAGATGTTAGTAGCAATGATCGGATTTGGATCCGTGATCTGAGGTTTATCCTCATTGCTGGGAAAATTATGTCCTTAATGCACCTAGGTGCAGACCTATTGCGGAAGCGGATCAGGCGTTATGAGCGTTTGGCTAGCTCAATATGATGACTACTTGATAGTTTGTTACCATGTCCTTAAGAATCGGGACTTCAAAGGCGTTTTGAGCGTCATGGACCATATGAGATGTTCAGGAATTGAAGTTAATATTTCAAGCAAATACCGAGTTGAGAATTAAAGTCTCCAACAAGTTCTATAGCTAAAAGATGGAGGAGAATCGCTCAACTAGTGAGCATGTGCTCAGATTTCGGTACTTCAAGCGAATCAAGTGGGAGTTAATCTTCCGGATAAGATAGTGATTGACAGAATTTCTTCACCATCACTAAAGTTACTAGAACCGTGATGAACTATAGTATGCAAGGGATGGCAAAACGATTCCCAGCTCTTGTGATGTTGAAATCGGAAGGTAGAAATCAAGAAAAGAGCATCAAGTGTTGATGATTGACAAGACCACTAGTCTCAAGGAAAGGGCAAAGGGAAAGGGGAACTTCAAGAAGGCCAAAGCAAGTTCTTTCGGTGAAGGCCAGAAATCTGGACCTAAGCACGAGACTAAGTGCTTTTGCTCAATGGAACTGGTCACTAAAGGCGGAACTACCCCAAGTATTTGGCGGATAAGAAGGATGGCAAAGTGAACAAAGGTATATTTGATATACAAAATTGATGTGTATTTTACTAGTGTTATAGCAACCCCTCGGTATTTGATCTTGGTTGGTTGCTAAGGTAGTAACTTCAAAGCAGGGGTTGCGAATAAGCGAGACTAGTTGAAGGGAAGTGACGATGAGTGTTGGAAGTAGTTCCAAAGATTGATATGATCATCATCCACCTCCCTATACTTTGGGATTAGTGTGGAACCTAAATAAGTGTTATTTGGGTTGAGCATAAATATGATTTGATCATGTTTATTGCTTCTGTTATTCATTTAAGTAAAGAATAAATTGTTGTTACATTTACATGAATAAAACCTTTATGGTTAACACCCAATGAAAATGGTTCATTGGATCTCGATCATAGTGATACACATATTCATAATATTGAAACCAAAGATGCAAAGTTAATAATGATGTGCAACTTATTTGTGGCCTTCCGTTTAGAGTCATATTGGTTAAAAGCGCATGAAGAAAATCCATCTTGATGGACTTTTGGAATCACTTGATTATGAATCATTTGATGCTTGCGAACCATGCCGTTTGGCAAGATGACTAAAACTCCGTTCTCGGAACAATGGAACAAACTCTTGACTTATTGGAAATAATACATACCGATGTATGCGATCCAATGAATGTTGATGCTCGTGGCAATATCGTTATTTTCGACCTTCACAAGATGATTTGAGTAGATTGGGTATATCTACTTGATGAAACATAAGTCTGAAATAGTTGAAAGGTTCAAAAGAATTTGAGTGAAGTGGAAAATCATTAACAAGAAAATAAATTCTGCGATCGATCGTGGAGATGAATATTTGATTCTGAGTTTGGTCTTCAATGAAAACAATGTGGAATAGTTTCACAGCTCGCCACAGAACACCACAACATTATGGTGTGTCCGGCGTTAAGTACTTTATTTTGATATGGTGCGATCTATGATGTATCTTACCGATTTACCACTATCGTTTTGGGGTTATGCATTAAACGCTGCATTCACGTTTAATAGGGCACCATCTAAATCCGTTGAGATGACAGTATGAACTATGGTTTAGCGTAAACCTAAGCTGTCATTTCTTAAAGTTTGGAGTTGTGATGCTTATGTGAAAAAGTTTTCACCGATAGCTCGAACCCAAATCGAATCGTCTTCATAGAATACCCAAAGGTAACTATTGGTACACCTTTATCAAGATCCAAAGCAAGATATTTGTTGCTAAGATGGATCCTTTCTAGAAAAGTTTCTCTCGAAAAAGTGAGTGGGAGGAAAGTAGAACTTGATGAGGTAATTGTACCTTCTCCTTATTGGAAAGTAGTTCATCACGAGGAATCGGTTCGATGATTCCTACACAATTAGTGAGGAAGTTAATGATGATGATCATGAAACTTGATCAAGTTGCTACCAAACCTCGTGGGTCTTCGAGTAAGATCCGCAAGTGATGCGGTAATCCTATTCTAGAAGTCATGTTACTAGACCATGATGAACCTCGAACTATGAGAGCGATGATGAGCCCGATTCAGAAATGGTTTGAGACCATGAAATCTGAGATGGGATCCATATATGAGAACAAAGTGGGACTTTGATGGAGTTGCCCGATGATCGGCAAGCCATATTTATAAATGGATCTTCAAGAGGAAGGCGGATCTGAATAGTATTACTATCTACAAAGCTCGACTTTTGGAAAAGGTTTGACAAGTTCAAGTGTTGACTAAATGAGATTTTTCAACGTGCGATGCTTAAATCTGTCCGAATCATGTTAGTCCCATTTATGAAATCGGCAAATGGATGTCAAAACTAATTCCTTAATGGTTTTTTAAAGAAGAGTTGTATATGATGCAACGAAGGTTTTGTCAATCCTAAAGGTGCTAACAAAATGTGAGCTCGCGATCCATCTATGGTGGTGCAAGCATCTGAGTTGGAATAACACTTTGATAAGTTGATCAAAGCATATAGTTTTATCTGGACTTGCGGTGAAGGTATTTACAAGAAAGTGAGTGGGAGCACTCCATTTCGATAAGTATTGAATGACATATTGTGATGGAAATAATGTAAATTATTCCAAAGCATAAAGGGTGTTTCAAGGTTTTTCAAAGAAAGACCTCGGTGAAGCTGCTTAATATTGAGCATTAAGTCTATAGAGATAGATCAAGGCCTTGATAAGTTTTTCAATGAGTACATACCTTGACAAGATTTTGAAGTAGTTCAAAATGGAGCGTCAAAGAAAAGTTCTTGCCGTGTTACAAAGGTGTGAAATTGAGTAAGACTCAAAACCCGGCGGAAGATAGAAAAGAATGAAAGTCATTCCCTATGCCTTGGCCATAGGTTCTATAAAAGCCATTTGTCCAGATCTATTGTATACCCCTTTGAGTTTGGCAAGGGGTACAATAGTGATCTAGGAATAGATCCTTTGGAAGGGTCAAAATTATCCTTAATGGAATAAGGATATGTTTCTCAATTATGGAAGTGATAAAAGGTTAAAAATAAAGGGTTACGTCGATGCAAGTTTTGACACCGATCTGGATGACTTTAAGTCTCGATCTAGATACATATTGATAGTGGGAGCAATTAGCTAGAGTAGCTCCGTGCGAGCATTGTTGACATAGAGATTTGCAAAATACATACGGATCTGAATGTGGCGGACCCGTTGACTAAATTCTCTCACAAAGCAAAACATGATCACACCTTAGTACTCTTTGGGTGTTAATCACATGCGATGTGAACTAGATTCTGAATCTAGTAAACCCTTTGGGCTTGGTCACATGGCGATGTGAATTTGGGTGTTAATCACATGATGATGTGAACTATC
>JAHIAM010012672.1:0-25575 GCA_021605205.1 Aegilops longissima
GCGTTTACGTGTCGGTCATCAACACTTGTAGTTTTGGCCGATTCTGGCCCGTTTCTTGGACTATTAATCGCTGTTTTGGGGTCCCAGACTGATTTCCACGATTAACGAACCCTGGGATGCGTTTACGTGTCGGTCATCAACACTTGTAGTTTTGGCCGATTCTGGCCCGTTTCTTGGACTATTACTCACTGATTTTAGGGTCCCCGAGCGATTTCCACTATTGTCGAACCCCGGGGTGCGTTTATGTGTCGTTCATCAATAATCCTAGGTTTGTCCGATTCTGGGCTCTTTCATGGACTATTACTCACCGTTTTGGGGTCCCGGTGTGATTTCCACGATTAACGAACCCTGGGGTGCGTTTACGTGTTGGTCACCAACTTTTCGCGATTTTGGCGATTCGACTGTTTCATGGACTATTACTCACCGGTTTGGGGTCCCGACGCGATTTCCATAGTTGTTGAACCCGAAGGTGCGCTTACATGTCGGTCATCAACACTCGCAGATTTGGCCGATTCTGGCCCGTTTCATGGACTATTACTCACTGTTTTGGGCTCCCAGAGTGATTTCGACGATGAACGAACCCTTGGCTGCGTTTACGTGTCGGTCATCAACAGTTGTAGTTTTGGCCGATTCTGGCCCGTTTCATGGACTATTACTCACTATTTTGGGGTCCCAGACTGATTTCCACGATTAACGAACCCTGGGCTGCGTTTACGTGTCGGTCATCAACACTTGTAGTTTTGGCCGATTCTGGCCCGTTTCTTGGACTATTACTCACTGATTTCGGGTCCCCGAGCGATTTCCATTATTGTCGAATCCCGGGGTGCGTTCATGTGTCGTTCATCAATAATCCTAGGTTTGTCCGATTCTGGGCTCTTTCATGGACTATTACTCACCGTTTTGGGGTCCCGATGTGATTTCCACGATTAACGAACCCTGGGGTGCGTTTACGTGTTGGTCACCAACACTTTCGCGATTTTGGCGATTCGACCTGTTTCATGGACTATTACTCACGGTTTGGGGTCGGCGATTTCCATAGTTGTTGAACCCGAAGGTGCGCTTACGTGTCGGTCATCAACACTTGTAGTTTTGGCCGATTCTGGCCCGTTTCTTGGACTATTAATCGCTGTTTTGGGGTCCCAGACTGATTTCCACGATTAACGAACCCTGGGATGCGTTTACGTGTCGGTCATCAACACTTGTAGTTTTGGCCGATTCTGGCCCGTTTCTTGGACTATTACTCACTGATTTTAGGGTCCCCGAGCGATTTCCACTATTGTCGAACCCCGGGGTGCGTTTATGTGTCGTTCATCAATAATCCTAGGTTTGTCCGATTTTGGGCTCTTTCATGGACTATTACTCACCGTTTTGGGGTCCCGGTGTGATTTCCACGATTAACGAACCCTGGGGTGCGTTTACGTGTTGGTCACCAACACTCGTAGTTTTGGCCGATTCTGGCCCGTTTCATGGACTATTACTCACTATTTTGGGGTCCCAGACTGATTTCCACGATTAACGAACCCTGGGCCGCGTTTACGTGTCGGTCATCAACACTTGTAGTTTTGGCCGATTCTGGCCCGTTTCTTGGACTATTACTCATTGTTTTGGGGTCCCAGAGTGATTTCGACGATTAACGAACCCTTGGCTGCGTTTACGTGTCGGTCATCAACACTTGTAGTTTTGGCCGATTCTGGCCCGTTTCATGGACTATTAATCACTGTTTTGGGGTCCCAGACTGATTTCCACGATTAATGAACCCTGGGCTGCGTTTACGTGTCGGTCATCAACACTTGTAGTTTTGGCCGATTCTGGCCCGTTTCTTGGACTATTACTCATTGTTTTGGGCTCCCGGTGATTTGACGATGAACGAACCCTTGGCTGCGTTTACGTGTCGGTCATCAACACTTGTAGTTTTGGCCGATTCTGGCCCGTTTCATGGACTATTACTCACTATTTTGGGGTCCCAGACTGATTTCCACGATTAACGAACCCTGGGCTGCGTTTACGTGTCGGTCATCAACACTTGTAGTTTTGGCGATTCGGCCCGTTCTTGGACTATTACTCACTGATTTCGGGTCCCCGAGCGATTTCCATTATTGTCGAATCCCGGGGTGCGTTCATGTGTCGTTCATCAATAATCCTAGGTTTGTCCGATTCTGGGCTCTTTCATGGACTATTACTCACCGTTTTGGGGTCCCGATGTGATTTCCACGATTAACGAACCCTGGGGTGCGTTTACGTGTTGGTCACCAACACTCGCAGTTTTGGCCGATTCTGACCTGTTTCATGGACTATTACTCACCGGTTTGGGGTCCCGAAGCGATTTCCATAGTTGTTGAACCCGAAGGTGCGCTTACGTGTCGGTCATCAACACTTGTAGTTTTGGCCGATTCTGGCCCGTTTCTTGGACTATTAATCGCTGTTTTGGGGTCCCAGACTGATTTCCACGATTAACGAACCCTGGGATGCGTTTACGTGTCGGTCATCAACACTTGTAGTTTTGGCCGATTCTGGCCCGTTTCTTGGACTATTACTCATTGATTTTAGGGTCCCCGAGCGATTTCCACTATTGTCGAACCCCGGGGTGCGTTTATGTGTCGTTCATCAATAATCCTAGGTTTGTCCGATTTTGGGCTCTTTCATGGACTATTACTCACCGTTTTGGGGTCCCGGTGTGATTTCCACGATTAACGAACCCTGGGGTGCGTTTACGTGTTGGTCATCAACACTCGTAGTTTTGGCCGATTCTGGCCCGTTTCATGGACTATTACTCACTATTTTGGGGTCCCAGACTGATTTCCACGATTAACGAACCCTGGGCCGCGTTTACGTGTCGGTCATCAACACTTGTAGTTTTGGCCGATTCTGGCCCGTTTCTTGGACTATTACTCATTGTTTTGGGGTCCCAGAGTGATTTCGACGATTAACGAACCCTTGGCTGCGTTTACGTGTCGGTCATCAACACTTGTAGTTTTGGCCGATTCTGGCCCGTTTCATGGACTATTAATCACTGTTTTGGGGTCCCAGACTGATTTCCACGATTAATGAACCCCGGGCTGCGTTTACGTCTCGGTCATCAACACTTGTAGTTTTGGCCGATTCTGTCCCGTTTCTTGGACTATTACTCATTGTTTTGGGGTCCCAGAGTGATATCGACGATTAACGAACCCTTGGCTGCGTTTACGTGTCGGTCATCAACACTTGTAGTTTTGGCCGATTCTGGCCCGTTTCTTGGACTATTAATCACTGTTTTGGGGTCCCAGACAGATTTCCACGATTAATGAACCCTGGGATGCGTTTCCGTGTCGGTCATCAACACTTGTAGTTTTGGCCGATTCTGGCTCGTTTCTTGGAATATTACTCACTGATTTCGGGTCCCCGAGCGATTTCCATTATTGTCGAACCCCGGGGTGCGTTTATGTGTCGTTCATCAATAATCCTAGGTTTGTCCGATTCTGGGCTCTTTCATGGACTATTACTCACCGTTTTGGGGTCCCGGTGTGATTTCCACGATTAACGAACCACAGGGTGCGTTTACGTGTTAGTCACCAACTTTTCATGATTTTGGCGATTCGACCTATTTCATGGACTATTACTCACGGTTTGGGGTCGGCGATTTCCATAGTTGTTGAACCGAAGTTGCGCTTACATGTCGGTCATCAACACTTTCATGATTTGGCGATTCGGCCCGTTCATGGACTATTACTCACTGTTTTGGGCTCCCAGAGTGATTTCGACGATGAACGAACCCTTGGCTGCGTTTACGTGTCGGTCATCAACAGTTGTAGTTTTGGCCGATTCTGGCCCGTTTCATGGACTATTACTCACTATTTTGGGGTCCCAGACTGATTTCCACGATTAACGAACCCTGGGTTGCGTTTACGTGTCGGTCATCAACACTTGTAGTTTTGGCCGATTCTGGCCCGTTTCTTGGACTATTACTCACTGATTTCGGGTCCCCGAGCGATTTCCATTATTGTCGAATCCCTGGGTGCGTTCATGTGTCGTTCATCAATAATCCTAGGTTTGTGCGATTCTGGGCTCTTTCATGGACTATTACTCACCGTTTTGGGGTCCCGATGTGATTTCCACGATTAACGAACCCTGGGGTGCGTTTACGTGTTGGTCACCAACACTCGCAGTTTTGGCCGATTCTGACCTGTTTCATGGACTATTACTCACGGTTTGGGGTCGGCGATTTCCATAGTTGTTGAACCCGAAGGTGCGCTTACGTGTCGGTCATCAACTTTTCATGATTTGGCGATTCTGGCCCGTTTATGAACTATTACTCACTGTTTTGGGGTCCCAGAGTGATTTCGACGATTAACGAACCCTTGGCTGCGTTTACGTATCGGTCATCAACAGTTGTAGTTTTGGCCGATTCTGGCCCGTTTCATGGACTATTACTCACTATTTTGGGGTCCCAGACTGATTTCCACGATTAACGAACCCTGGGCCGCGTTTACGTGTCGGTTGTTGAGATACAACTACGGTGTGAACCGCCCGGAATCGGTTTACCCTCGTCGTGATCGAGGCCCATGTGGAGGCACTGGAGCCGAGAGGAATTAAGATCCATACATGTAAACCGCCCGATCTTGTAACTTGTATTGTAAGACAAGAAAGGAGAACCCAAGCGGACTCTTGTATGGGCGGATTGGGACTCTATCGCCGGCGAGGCGTTAACCCGTGTATATAAGGGGCGACCGGTGGCGAGTTAGGGATAGGAGATTGAGGCCAAGGCAAAGCTATTGCTCCTAAGTGGCGAATCATATCAATCACACCACTGGCTGGGCGTAGGTTTTACCTTCTTGAAGGGCGAACCGATATAATTCCGTGTCTTGTGTCGCATTAACCCCTCTAGGTTAACCCGTCACGATGGCCGCGACTAAGTCCTTTCATGAGGACATCTGCCGTGACAATTCCCGACGGTTGGCGCCCACCGTGGGGCTATCGCCGCGATGGTTTGATGATCTTAGAGGGCAAGTTCGAGGACTCGAAGGCTATCTGATGGGCGGATGGCGAAAAGTCGTCGTGGCAAACTCTAGATCGGCGATCGGATTTGGGGCCCGAGGCGGCTCGGTTGAATCTGGTGCGGGTCCCCTTTGGCGGTATACTGCGTGTTCATCGGCAAGATTGGCGAGTCGGGGCCTGGGCGGACGTACTGCACCGACCTCGTCGAGGCGGCTCGTGATCGAAGAAGAGTCCGCCAGCTAAACGGCGGTCGGGCATGTTTTCGTGGGAGTCGTTCACGGAGGCTACGAGGGCGGGTCAGCACCTGGTAGCGAACCTATGGTCTACTACGGGGGCGAATCGTCGGCGGGAAGCGAGTCTCTATACCAGCTACGAGAAGGCGGATCGGGGTAGTTCCGATGGGGAGAGCATTCCGGACCCTTCGATCTACCCAACGGGTTGGGATCTTCATGGCGGTACTCGGCGGGGCTTCACTCTTCGACCATGGCGCCCCAGTCGCCGGTTCAACAATGATGATGGCGGTCGGGAAGAGTCACTGGCGCCCGCCGGCTCAAGTTTTGTCGAGCTTTTCGGCGCGTTAGGCTGTGCTCTGGCGGAAGCTAATCCGCGGATCAGGACCTTCTGGCGGAGATTGCAAAGGTGAGAACAGATCACTAATGCTAAGCGGACTTGGCAGCTGCGGACGAAAGGATGGCAGCGGGCAGGCGCTTTGGATACCGAGCTTATAGGCTCGAGCTGGACGGGCGCGTCACGAAGTCATGAAAAGAAATACAGGTCCGTTTACCTTCCGTTTTGAGGAAGGAGCTTTCAATACCCGAGGCGAGGACGATAATCCGCCGCCATTGGTAAACGGCGGAAGCACACAGGGGCGGCGCGCGGTTCAACCCGTGTGATAGACCTACCCGCCATCATGCGGTGCGCCCGGACCGTGCGAACACCTCGGGTCACTACTCAACCCGATGGACAACCTCGTGGCGGCGGCGCGGTTGAAACAATTCAATCGGCGATTCACCACAGGCGGTGGAAACCGCCGGGTTAAGGAAACTCCTCGGGGCGGCCTTGGCTCAGCAAAGTGTACTCGTCTGGTCGAGATCGGATCCATTCCACCCCCGCCCGAGTCGAACTACGGCCGGCAGCGTCGATGAACCGGCCGTGTCGAGCAATGCATGGCGTGGACCGCCTCGCGGCAACAATCCGGCGGCGGCTTTGAAGATGCTCAAGTGGTAGTGGACGCGCCCGAGAACGCGAAGGAGGCGAGTTAGCAGCACAAGCGGAGGATCATCCGCCCGCGCGGTTCGACCAACCATCTTGAACCTGGGGTCACATCCGGCTCTTTGGGGTACCTTGCCTCGTCCCTGCTTTACATAGCGTCGTTTGCCCAAGGACTTCAAGGGCGCGCAAGGTGCGAATTATACCGCCGACTTAGCTCGGAGGCATGGATGAAAGCTACTGAGATGGCCATGGAGATCTTTGGGCGTGGATGAAGCAGCATGTGCAAAGTACTTCACAATGATCTTTGGAAGGTCTGCCGAACTTGGTTGAAAAACTTGCCGCCCGACTCTATCAGCTCGTGGACACGATTGAGAACCGGTTCATCAAAATTTCAAGGACACTGTAAACAGCCCATATACGTGGTGGATCTGGCGGCTGCGTCGGCGGACGGAGAGTCTACAACCCATTGGGTACACCGTGTCTCGGAAGTTTACATTCTTGGACGGATCAACCCTGGTTCATGATCATGACCTTGGAAGCCAATTGCGGTTCGAGCCATTGAAGCTGAAGCTGGAGTCGCATGAAGCGTTTTGCCATGACATGGGCACCCTAATGGGCGTTTGGTAAAGTATGCTGATTACGATAGTACCAAGGATCCTGAATCGGAGAATGATGAAGTGGGAAGGGAAAACAGAGCGGCAATTCCGGGAGCCCGGCAGCATCGATTCGGCGGGCAATGGAGGCACAAGCGTAAAGCGAGCGGCAGCATGGGCTTTGTGGCCAACACCAGCGCACAAGACAAGGGTCAGCGGCGCGGGGTAAGCAGTCAAACCGGGGTGGTCATAATCCGGATCGTTTGAACTTCATATTAAATCAACCTTGTCGAAGCGGAGCAGAAGGAGGTGCCGGCGAACCACCTTTGGAAGGATTGTTATATTATGCAGGAGTTTAAGAACTCCAACTCCTTCGGTATGATCAAGGGTCGGTGGCGGTTCAGGGTCCGCTCGAGATTCTGGCGGAGAATTCGGCCGGGATTGGCGGTAATCCGGGCGGACAAGGCAATCTGAATAATCAAAATGTCGAACGATCGAGAACCAAGGGGTTACAATCAGCAACAGCAGCGGTCGGGTTATCGAGCAATCCAAAGCAATTGAATGGCGGGCGGTACCCGTCTTTACCACCAGCTTGGACCCGGCGAAGGCGAGGCGGTCGGTGTTGTTGAACCGGCTGCGCCGCATTACTGCGCTGGTCGAGCAGCCCGATTGTGTGGAGCGAGAGGACCATCCTCCGGGTTTACAATCCGGGTCAATTAACCTTGGTGGTGGCGCCCGGTGGCGGGTACAAGTTTACCAAGGTTCTTATGGATGGAGGAAGCAGCATCAACATCACGTACTCTGAAACTTTCCGGCGGATGGGGTTATGATAGGCATCTTAGGCCGTCCGATGCAGTGTTTCACGGGTGGTGCACAGTAAGTCGGCATACCGGTCGGTAAAATAGCTCTGGAGGTGACCTTTGGAGCGAGCATGACTCGAGCGAAGCGTTGACATTTGAGGTGGTGAAAATTCAAAGCCCTTACCGCCCTCTTTGGGCGGCGGCTTATCACTAAGTTCATGCGCGGCCTGTTATGTCTACTTGCAGCTGAAAATGCGGGTCATAAAGGAACAATAACGGTTCAGGGAGCCGCGGATCGCTCTGGAGTGCGAGGAAGCGTCACGGCTTCTGCGAAGTCGGTTTGTGCCACGGAGGAGTTAAAGTATTATAAGGATAATGTTGATCCGGCAGATATGACCCCTTTGAAGAAGCCAACTCTGAGCAGGATCCGGACTTGAAGTTCAAATCGGTGGTGAGGCGAAGCTTGTTGATTTGTGTGCGGCGAGTCATCCAAGCAGTTCACCATCGGTGCCAACCTGGATCCTAAATAGGAAGGCGCTCGCCGAGTTCATCCGTGAGAATCGGGACATTTTGCATGGAAAACCGACATGCCGGGTGTACCGAGGAACTCGCTGAGCACACTCTTAATGTAGACCCGAAATACAAACCGGTAAAACAGTTTCTTCGCGGTTTAACGAGGAAAAGCGCAAGGCCATCGGAGAAAAGTCGCTAGGCTTTTGGCAGCAGGGTTTATCGTTGAAGTATTTCACCCGGTGGCTTGCTAATCCGGTATTGGTCCTTAAGAAAAATGGCACTTGGCGCGTAATGCGTGGATTACAGATCTTAACAAAGCTTGTCCGGCGGATCGCCGCCCTCCCGCATTGACGGATCATTGATGCAGCGGCGGGTTGTGGCGTTTGAGCTTTACGGATGCGTATTCTGGTTATCATCAGATTAAGATGGCGGTTAAAGACCAGGAGAAGGCGGCGTTTATTACCCTTTTGGAGCCTTACGCTATGTGTCCATGCCTTTTGGGCTCAAAAGTGCCCAAACCACGTACCAGCGTTGCGTGCTGAATTGTTTGCATAAACAGATTGGCGTAATGTACGCGCCTATGTGGATGATATCGTGGTGAAATCAAGGCGAAGGATACATTGATTGAGGACTTAAAGAAACCTTTGACAACTTGCGGGTGTATAAGATGATGCTCAACCCGGCCAAGTCGTCTTTGGTGTTCGGCGAGGCAAATTGTTGGGTTTTCGTGTCGAACCGGGATTGAGGCTAATCCGGAGAAGATTACAGCTATCACCTCCTTAGCTAAGCCAAAGTGCATCAATGATGTTCAGCGTTTGGCAGGCGGATTGCTGCGCTAAGCGGTTTATCGATCGCCTAGGAGAAGGCTATCCCTTTATACGGAATCTTTGAAGAAGGCGGATCAATTTGTTTGGAGCTCAATTGCTTGATGAGGCTTTGGAGGATCTAAGCGGCAGGTAGCCAACCGCCTGTTCTTGCTGCCCCTATTGACGAGGGCGCTCCTGTTATATGTTGCTGCTAATGCCGGGCGTGAGTGTAGCCATTGTGGTGGGCGCAAGGAGGCGGGGAAGGAGTATCGGTTCAGTGACGATTTACTACATCAGCGAGGTTCTCATCGAATCTAAACAAAGGTATCCCCATTGGCGAGAAGCTGGTATATGGAGTTTTTATGGCAAGCGGAAGCTGAAGCAATATTTCCAAGGCACCCCATCACGGTGGTCAGCTTCGGCTCCTTTAAGCGATATCATCTGAACGAAGGAAGCAAGCGGCGGGTTGCTAAGTGGGCTATAGAGCTTGGCGCATGGTTTAAAGTATGTGCCCCGGACAGCCGTAAAGTCTCGAGCACTTGTGGATTTCATTAATGATTGGGCGGAGTTGCAAGCACCGGAGGAAGCGGATCACACCTATTGGACCATCCATTTTGATGGGTCCGGGCAGTTGGAGGGCTCGGGGGCTGGAGTCGTATTAACTTCCCACGGTGACAAGTTCTGTTATGTTCTCCGCCTCATGTTCCTTGTACTAACAATGCAGCTGAGTATGAAGCTTTACTTCATGGTCTCCGGATAGCCAAGAAATGAATCTCAGCCGGGTTAAATGTTTTGGTGACTTCGGACTTGGTGGCCCGGCAAGTATCCGGCACAGGACTCAAAGATCCACTCATGGCTGCATATCGTCGGGAAGTGGATGTTGTTGCAGGATATTTTAAAGGGTATCGGTGTTGGGGAGCGTAGCAGAAATTCAAAATTTTCCTCGTGTCACCAAGATCTATCTATGGAGAAACTAGCGAGGGAAGGAGAGTGCATCTACATACCCTTGTAGATCGCTAAGCGAGCGTTCAAGTGAGCAGGGTTGATGGAGTCGTACTCGTCGTGATTCAGATCACCGATGATCCTAGTACCGAGCAGACGGCACCTCCGCGTTCAACACACGTCTGAGCGGAGGCGTCTCACGCCTTGATCCAGCAAGGAAGAGGAGAGGTTGATGGAGATCCAGCAACCTGACGGCGTGGTGGAAGTGGCGGGATTCCAACAGGGCCGCTAAGCTGCTGCGGGAGGAGGAAGATGTGTCTCGGGAGGGAGAGGGGCGCCAGGCCATAGGTTGGTTTGCTCCTCCTTTTCCCCACTATATATAGGGCCATGGGAGAGGGGAGGCGCAGCCCTTGCCCCTTCCTCCAAGGAAGGAGTGCGGCCAAGGGTGGGGAGGTCCATCCTCCCCAAGGCACCTCAGTGCCTTCCCTTGTAGGACTCTCCCCTTTTTTCTCTCTTGGCGCATGGGCCTCTTGGGGCTGGTGCCCTTGGCCCATATAGGCCAAGCGCACCCCTACAGCCCATGTGGCCCCAGGGCAGGTGGCCCCACCAGTGGGCCCGGGACCCCTCCGGTGGTCCGGTACAATACCGATGACCCGAAACTTGTCCCAATGTCCGAAATAGGACTTCCTATATATAATTCTTTACCTCCGGACCATTCCGGAACTCCTCGTGACGTCCGGGATCTCATCGGGACTCGAACAACTTCGGGTTACCGCATACTAATATCTCTATAACCCTAAGCGTCACCGAACCTTAAGTGTGTAGACCCTACGGGTTGGAGACATCTGAACATGACCGAGGCGTTCTCGGTCAATAACCAACAGCGGGATCTGGATATCCATGTTGGCTCCCACATGTTCCACGATGATCTCATCGGATGAACCACGATGTCAAGGACTCAATCGATCCGTATACAATTCCCTTTGTCTATCGATGCGATACTTGCCGAGATTCGATCGTCGGTATCCGATACCTTGTTCAATCTCGTTACGGCAAGTCTCTTTTACTCGTTCCATAACACATCATCCATGATCAACTCCTTGATCACATTGTGCACATTATGATGATGTCCTACGAGTGGGCCGAGAGATACCTCTCCGTTTACGGGTGACAAATCCGATCTCGATTCGTGCCACCCATGAGACACTTTCGGAGATACCGTAGTGTACCTTTATAGCCACCCGATTCGTTGTGGCGTTTGGCACACCAAAGCATTCCTCGGTATCCGGGAGTTGCACAATCTCATGGTCTAAGGAAGCGATACTTGACATTAGAAAAGCTTTAGCATCTGAACTACATGATCTTGTGCTAGGCTTAGGATTGGGTCTTGTCCATCACATCATTCTCCTAATGATGTGATCCGTTATCAATGACATCCAATGTCCATGGTCAGGAAACCGTAACCATCTATTGATCAGCGAGCTAGTCAACTAGAGGCTTACTAGGGACATGGTGTTGTCTATGTATCCACACATGTATCTGAGTTTCCTATCAATACAATTCTAGCATGGATAATAAGCGGTTATCATGAACAAGGAAATATAATAATAATAACTAATTTATTATTGCCTCTAGGGCATATTTCCAACAGTCTCCCACTTGCACTAGAGTCAATAATCTAGTTCACATCGTCATGTGATTAACAGCGATAGGTCACATCGCCATGTGACCAACACCCAAAGTTTACTAGTGTGCGTAAACTAGTTCACATCATCATGTGATTTAGACTCAATGAGTTACGAGGTTTGATCATGTTTTGCTTGTGAGAGGTTTTAGTCAGCGGGTTTTAGTCAGCGGGTGCTGAACCTTTCAGATCCGTGTGTGCTTACAAATTTCTAGGTCATATTATAAATGCTGCTTCCGCTCCACTTGAAGCTATTCCAAATGGTTGCTCCACTATCGTATCCGGTTTGCTACTCGAGTCACTCGGATAGGTGTTAAAGCTTACATCGGCGTAACCCTTTCGCCGAACTCTTTATCACCTCCATAATCGAGAAACATGTCCTTATTTACTCAAGGACAATTTTGACCGCTGTCAATGATCCCCATTCTGGATCATTCTTGTACCCCTTACTTACTCATGGCAAGGCACACTTCGGTGCGGTACACAGCATAGCATACTATAGAGCCTCGTCTAAAGCATAGGGGCGACCTTCGTCCTTTCTCTCTTTTCTGCCGTGGTGAGCTTTAACTCTTAACCTCATACCTTACATCTTAGGCAAGAACTCCTTCTTTGGTGATCCATCTTGAACACCTTCAAGATCATGTCAAAGTATGTCCTCATTTGAAAGTACCATTAAGCGGTTTTGATCTATCCTATAGATCTTGATGCTCAATGTTCAAGTAGCTTAATCAGGTTTTCACTTGAAAAACACTTTTCAAATAACCCTTTATGCTTTCAGAAATTCTACATCATTTCGATCAACAATATGTCAACAACATATACTCATCAAAAATTCTATAGTGCTCCACTCACTTCTTTGGAAATACAAGTTTCTCATAAACTTTGTATATACCCAAAATCTTTGATCATCTCATCAAAGCACATTCCAACTCCGAGATGCTTACTCCGGTCCTTTAGAAAGGATCGCTGGAGCCAGCATACCTTTAGCATCCTTAGGATCGACAAAACTTTTCGATTGTATCACATACAACCTTTCCTTCTGAAAACTGGTAAGGAAACTCATTTTGACATCCATCGCAGATTTCATAAATGCAGCTTATGCTAACATGATTCCGAGCGGACTTTAAGCATCGCTACGGATGAGAAAATCTCGCCGTAGTCAACTCCTTGAACTTGTGAAAACTCTTACATACAAGTCGAGCTTCATAAGCGGTGATATTACCGTCACGTCTGTCTTCTTCTTAAAGATCCATTTATCTCAATGGCTTGCCGATCATCGGGCAAGTCCACCAAAATCCATGCTTTGTTACGATATATGGATACTATCTCGGATTTCATGGCTTCTAACCATTTGTCGAATTTGGGCCCACCATCGCTTCTCCATAGTTCGTGGGTTCATTGTTGTCTAGCAACATGACCTTCAAGACAGGATTCTGTACCACTCGAGTAATCGCATCCTTGTCACCCTCTGAGTGCTGTAGTGACTTGATCCAAAACTTCATGATCACTATCATAGCTTCTACTTCAATTGGTGTATGTGCCACAGGAACAACTTCACGTGCCCTGCTACACACTAGTTGAAGTAGCGGTTCAATAACCTCATCGAGTCTCCACCAGCCTCCCACTCAACTTTTGAGGCGAACTTTTCCTCGAGAAAGGACCCGATTCAAGAAACAATCCCTATTGCTTTCGGATCTGAATTAGGAGGTATACCCAACCGTTTTGGGTGTCCTATGAAGATGCATTTTGTCCGCTTTGGGTTCGAGCTTATCAACCTGAAACTTTTCCACATAAGCGTCGCAGCCCCAAACCTTTAAGAAATGACAGCTTAGGTTTCTCTAAACCATAGTTCATACGGTGTCATCTCAGCGGAATTACGTGGTGCCCCATTAAAGTGAGTGCGGTTGTCTCTAATGCCTAACCCATGAGCGATAGTGGTAATTCGATAAGAGACATCATAGTGCGCACCATATCTAATAGGTTGCAACTATGATGTTCGGACACACCATCACACTATGGTGTTCGGCGGTATTAATTGTGAAACAATTTGCACAATGTCTTAATTGTGTGCCAAAACTCGTAACTCAGATATTCATCTCTATGATCATATCATAGACATTTTATCCTCTTGTCACGATGATCTTCAACTTCACTCTGAAATTACTTGAACCATTCAATAATTCAGACTTGTGCTTCATCAAGTAAATATACTCAATATCTACTCGAATCATCGTGAAGTCGAGAACATAACGATATTCACTTTGCATGCCTCATCACTCATTGGACTGCACACATCAAAATGTGTTACTTCCAACAAGTTGCTATCTTGTTCCATCTTATTGAAACCGAGGCTTTTGGTCATCTTGCCCATGTGGTATGATTTGCATATCTCAAGTGATTCAAAATCAAGTGAGTCCAAGCGATCCATCTGTATGGAGTTTCTTCATGCGTATACACCAATAGACATGGTTCACATGTCTCAAACTTTTCAAAAATGAGTGAGTCAAAGATCCATCAACATGGAGCTTCTTCATGCGTTTTATGCCAATATGACTTACATGGCGATTGCCACAAGTAAGTGGTACTATCATTACTATCTTATATCTTTGGCATGAAAATGTGTATCACTACGATCGAGATTCAATAAACCATTCTTTTAGGTGCAAGACCATTGAAGATGTTATTCAAATAAATAGAGTAACCATTATTCTCCTTAAATGAATAACCGTATTGCGATAGACATAATCCAATCATGTCTATGCTCAGCATAAACACCAAATGACAATAATTCTGGTTTAATACTAATCTTGATGGTAGAAGGGCGTGCGATGTTTTGATCACATCAAATTGGAAACACTTCCAACACATATAAATCGACTCTCCTTTAGCTAGTCTCCGTTTTATTCCGTAGCTCTTTTATTTGAGTTACTAACACTTAGCAACGAACGGTATCTTAATACCCTGGTGCTACTAGGAGTACTAGTAAAGTACACATTAACATAATGTATATCAATATACTTCTATCGACCTTGCCAGCCTTCTTATCTACCAAGCATCTAGGGTAATTCCGCTCTAGTGACTATTCCCTTATTACTGAAGCACTTAGTCTCGGGTTTGGGTTCAACCTTGGGTTTCTTCCTTTGGGCAACAACTGATTTGCCGTTTCATGAAGTGTCCCTTCTAGCCCTTGCCCTTCACGAAACTAGTGGTTTCACCAACCATCAACAATTGATGCTCCTTCTTGATTTCTACTTCGCGATGTCAAACAACGCGAATACCTCAGGATCATCATATCTATCCCTGATTTGTTATAGTTCATCACGAAGCTCTAGCAGCTTGGTGGCAATGACTATGGAGAAACATCACTATCTCATCTGGAAGATCAACTCCCTCGATTCAAGTGATTGTTGCACTTTCGGACAATCTGAGCACAAGCTCAACGATTGAGCTTTTCTCCCTTAGTTTGCAGGCTAAGAAAATCGTCGGAGGTCTCATACCTCTTGGCGTGGGCACGACCTGAAATCCCAATTTCAGCCCTCGAAACATCTTATATGTTCGCGACATTTCAAAATGTCTTGGTGCCTCAATTCTAAACCATTTAACATTACCGAACTATCATGTAGTCATCAAAGCGTGTATGCCAAATGTTACGCAACATCCATATACCACGTTGAGGTCCAGCACACTGAAGCGGTACATTAAGGACATAAGCCTTGTACTGTCCGCATAATTGCTACTACAACTTTCAACTATATTTTCTCTAGGAACATATCTAAAATAGTAGAACTAAAGCGCGAGCTTCGACATAATTGCAAAATCTTTTGACTATGTTCAGGATAATTAAGTTCATCTTATGAACTCCCACTCGAGATAGACATCCCTCTAGTCATCTAAGTGATTACATGATCCGAGTCAACTAGGCCGTGTCCGATCATCACGTGAGACGGACTAGTCGCGTCGGTGAACATCTTCATGTTGATCGTATCTACCATCGACTCATGCTCGACCTTCGGTCTTACGTGTTCCGAGGCCATATGCATGTACATGCTAGGCTCGTCAAGTTAACCCTAAGTGTTTTGCATGTGTAAAACTGTCTTACACCGTTGTATGTGAGCGTAAGGATCTATCACCCGATCATCACGTGGTGCTTGAAGCGACGAACTGTAACAGCGGTGCACAGTTAGGGAGAACACATTCTTGAAATTGTTTATGAGGATCATCTTATTTACTACCGTCGTTCTAAGCAAATAAGATGTATAAACATGATAAACATCACATGCAATCAAATAGTGACATGATATGGCCATCATCACTTTGCTCCTTTTGATCTCCATCTTGGGGCTCCATGATCATCATCGTCACCGGCATGACACCATGATCTCCATCATCATGATCTCCATCATCGTGTCTTCTTGAAGTTGTCCGTCATCTATTACTTCTACTACTACAGCTAACGGTTAGCAATAAAGTAAAGTAATTACATGGCGTTTATGTTGACTACGCAGGTCATGAATAAATAAAGACAACTCCTATGGCTCCTGCCGGTTGTCATACTCATCGACATGCAAATCGTGAATCCTATTACAAGAACATGATCAATTTCATACATCACATATCATTTATCACATTCTTCTTGGCCATATCACATCACATAGCATACCTGCAAAAACAAGTTAGGCGTCCTCTAATGTTGTTGCATGTTTTACGTGGCTGCTATGGGTATCTAGCAAACGTTTCTTACCTCATAAAACCACAGCGTGATATGCCAATTGCTATTTACCCTTCATAAGGACCCTTTTCGCCGAATCCGATCCGACTAAAGTAGGAGAGCGGACACCGCCAGCCACCTTATGCATCTAGTGCATGTCGATTCGGTGGAACCGGTCTCACGTAAATGCGTGTAAGGTTGGTCGGGCGCTTCATCCACGATGCCGCGAATCAAGATAAGACTAGTAACGGCAAGCATATTGAACAAAATCAGCGCCCATAACTACTTTGTGTTCTACTCGTGCATAGAATCTCGCAATAGACCTAGCTCACGATACCCTTTGTTGGGGAGCGTAGCAGAAATTCAAAATTTTCCTCGTGTCACCAAGATCTATCTATGGAGAAACTAGCGAGGGAAGGAGAGTGCATCTACATACCCTTGTAGATCGCTAAGCGGAGCGTTCAAGTGAGCAGGGGTTGATGGAGTCGTGCTCGTCGTGATTCAGATCACCGATGATCCTAGTGCGAGCAGACGGCACCTCGCGTTCAACACACGTGCAGGCGGAGGCGTCTCACGCCTTGATCCAGCAAGGAAGAGGAGAGGTTGATGGAGATCCAGCAACCTGACGGCGTGGTGGAAGTGGCGGGATTCAACAGGGGCCGCTAAGCGCTGGGAGGAGGAAGATGTGTCTCGGGAGGAGAGGGGCGCCAGGCCATAGGTTGGTTGCTCCTCCTTTTCCCCACTATATATAGGGCCAAGGGAGAGGGGGGCGCAGCCCTTGCCCCTTCCTCCAAGGAAGGGTGCGGCCAAGGGTGGGGAGAGTCCATCCTCCCAAGGCACCTCGGAGGTGCCTTCCCTTGTGGGACTCTCCCCTTTTTTCTCTCTTGGCGCATGGGCCTCTTGGGGCTGGTGCCCTTGGCCCATATAGGCCAAGCGCACCCCTACAGCCCATGTGGCCCCAGGGCAGGTGGCCCCACCGGTGGGCCCAGGACCCCTCGGTGGTCGGTACAATACCGATGACCCGAAACTTGTCCGATGTCGAAATAGGACTTCCTATATATAATTCTTTACCTCCGGACCATTCCGGAACTCCTCGTGACGTCCGGGATCTCATCCGGGACTCGAACAACTTTCGGGTTACCGCATACTAATATCTCTATAACCTAAGCGTCACAGAACCTTAAGTGTGTAGACCCTACGGGTTCGGAGACATCTGAACATGACCGAGGCGTTCTCGGTCAATAACCAACAGCGGGATCTGGATATCCATGTTGGCTCCCACATGTTCCACGATGATCTCATCGGATGAACCACGATGTCAAGGACTCAATCGATCCGTATACAATTCCCTTTGTCTATCGATGCGATACTTGCCGAGATTCGATCGTCGGTATCCGATACCTTGTTCAATCACGTTACGGCAAGTCTCTTTTACTCGTTCATAACACATCATCCGTGATCAACTCCTTGATCACATTGTACTGATATGATGATGTCCTACCGAGTGGGCGGAGATACCTCTCCGTTTACGGGTGACAAATCCGATCTCGATTCGTGCCACCAGCAGACACTTTCGGAGATACCGTAGTGTACCTTTATAGCCACCCGATTCGTTGTGACGTTTGGCACACCAAAGCATTCCTACGGTATCCGGGAGTTGCACAATCTCATGGTCTAAGGAAGCGATACTTGACATTAGAAAAGCTTTAGCATCTGAACTACATGATCTTGTGCTAGGCTTAGGATTGGGTCTTGTCCATCACATCATTCTCCTAATGATGTGATCCGTTATCAATGACATCCAATGTCCATGGTCAGGAAACCGTAACCATCTATTGATCAACGAGCTAGTCAACTAGAGGCTTACTAGGGACATGGTGTTGTCTATGTATCCACACATGTATCTGAGTTTCCTATCAATACAATTCTAGCATGGATAATAAGCGGTTATCATGAACAAGGAAATATAATAATAATAACTAATTTATTATTGCCTCTAGGGCATATTTCCAACAATCAGGTGGACCATGTGGATCGTCGGAAGAGCGAAGGCGGTGATGCTTTGAGCGGTTGGGTTCCCAGCGTAAACGGTCCATAGCGTTTTCCTTGATGTGCTGCACAAACCGTCGATTAAAATTCCTGATGAAATTGATTTGGCTATCCTGATCCGGAAGTTTATTTGGTGGCGGCCTTGCATGTTATCCGGTTGGGCGCTCCTTATTTGGCGTACATGAACCGGGCGAAATTCGGAGGATGAGGCGTTGGCCCGGCAGATAGTCCGGCGGTCTAAGTCTATGACCATTGTTAATGGCGAGTTGCACCGTCGCGATTGTGTCGAGGGTGTTTCAGCGTTGTGTGTCCCTGAAGAGGGCTGTGACATATTGCGAGAGATTCATGAAGGATTGTGGTCATCACGCGGTTCAAAGTCCACAGTGGCCAAAGCATTCCGCCATGGTTTTTATTGGTTGACCGCCCATCTTGATCACGGAGGATTTGGTCGACGATGTGATGGTTGCCAAAAGTTCTCGAGGCGTGCTCATGTGCGGCCCAAGAATTGAGGATGATTCAATTACTTGGCCATTTGCGACTTGGGGCTGGATATGGTTGGACCTTTCAAAAGGTCCAAGGATAAAAGACCCACCTGTTGGTGGCGGTGGATAAGTTTACCAAGTGGGTGAGGCGAGCACATTAGCAAGTGTGATGCAGCCACGGCGGTTCAGTTCATCAAGCGGGTGATTTTCGGTTTGGGTTTCCCACAGTATCATCACGGACAACGGCACCAATTTATCCAAGGGAGCTATGAAGGAATTTTGTGACCGAGCACATCCGACGATGTTTCTTTGTGGCCCACCACAATCCAATGGTCAAGCGAACGAGCTAATCAGGAAATTTTGAAGGTATCAAACCCGGCTTATGGTCCCTTTAGAGGGCGCCGGGTTGTTGGGTGGAAAACTACCATCGGTGATATGGAGTATAAACACTACCCCAAGCGATCCCTTTGGATATCGCCGTTCTTTATGGTCTATGGGCGGGCGGTTCTTCGATGATATCCGTCATGACTCGCCCGAGTAGCAGCTTATGTTGAGGCGGATAGTGAGGCAGCACGGCAGGATGATTTGGATCGACTAGATGAAAAGCGTGATGTGGCAGCAGCTCGCTCGGCGGTTCTGACAGGATCTTCGTCGATATCACAGCGGTGAGTTAAAACCAGAACCTTTCAAGAAGGAGACTTGGTGCTGCGGCTCATTCAAGATCAGAAAGATATGCACAAGCTATCCCCACCTTGGGAGGGGCCTTTTGTGGTCGATGAGAATCTATACAATGGGTCATACTATCGATTGATGTTCGAGAGCAAAAAGATTCACGCATGCGTCGGAGGAGGAGACCAACGAGCCATGGAACATAGCTCATCTTGACCTTATTATACTTGAGTCATTGGCTCCACTTATGTACATATCACGACTGTATATATTATGAATAAAAGCAATAAACGGATCCTCGGCTAAGCGGGGTATCACATTACATTTAAAAGATCATTTGGGTACATGGAGATGCTCTTGTGAAGCGGCCTCGGTTCAACCCTTAGCCTTGTTTTGAAACTTTTGTCATTTGGGGGCTTGGTGGTATCCGAACCAATGCAATGCCTCTTGACGGAAAGCCACTAGATCATTTGGGGACATGGTCATATACGAACCGATCACGCCTCTTGGTGACCTAAGGCCATAGAATCACTTAGGGGCTTTGGTGAACCCGAACCATCGCAATGCCACTTGATCGGCATTATGCCACGAGTTGATTGGGGACTGGCTGACTTGAACCATCGCTTCGCCGTATAGGGGATTGGTCTGTCCGACCATGGTGACACCATCTGATCCGGCTCAATACAGCCTTGTCTCATAAAGCGGTTTTCTCATTGATTTTGTTTTCATGTGGTTTTATACCTATTCTTTGGTTTTTGCGGTCTTCGTAAACTGGATTTACGTTGTTGATACATTTTTCAGCTGGCGATTTTGTTCGGTTTGGTTTCTTGTTGGAACATCCATTGTGGAGTAACGGGGGCTTATGGCGCCCGGCACAATTTACCTGATAAATCGGTCTTATCTGAGGATTGCCCTCCTTTGGCGATGATGGTCTATAAGACCTCCGCTTTGGATTAGTTACATTACTTGTGCCTAATCTTTGGCAGGTATGTTCGTATCATATAATTTTGATCATATATCTCGGTTCTCTCATATAAATATTGGTATCAGCCTGGTTGGAGATATACACGCCATGGCGGTTTAAGAACTTGTGATTGCGAGGCAAAATATGTGGCAGGATTCACTACAAAGGCCAGCGGATCTAGCGCCGCCGGACAAGCGTTCTGAGACCAAAGTTGTACGGCATTGTTCAAGGAAATACACTTGCTATCCTATTACAAAAGCCTTTCGAGGCCGGTGTTTTATCAGAGTTATGCCTTGAGGCTTTGGATATATCGCCCGGCTTGACGGATTCGCTGCTTCACGGGTTGGCGCGAGGTGGAGGGCGGCGCTGGCGTCGGTTCAGCTTCTTCTTCTTCATCACCCAAAGCCGGAAGTCATTGGTAGACCAGTCAATCCGGGTTAAGGCCAAAGACAGCTTCTTCGTTTATCAGTTCAGCGGATCAGCGTCGAGGCGTAAGTGTGCTTACGGTTGGGGAATCAGGCTTTGCATACGGGATGACAAACTCCACCCGCTTGTTGTTGGCGTCATAAAAGATCGGTGAACTTCAGGTTGGCTTGGCGGCGGTTGACTTGCCAGCGGACGCATTTCCTTAGTAATCCGTTTGAGCGCGCCGTTATCAAAAGCTTCACCATTCTCTTGAGCCTTGGGAAAACCTTTAGCTATGTCCGCGGATCAAGATCCGCTATCACGCTTTGCACGAGTCGAGCCAATAGCGTGCCAGCTCGAGCTGTGGATCGCTTTATCTCTTCAAGCTGCCCGGAATCATGGACAGCGGTCCAGCGTTTCTCGGATCGAGGGGCGGTGCCGTGTTGTCATAAGAAGTGGCGCATATAACCCGCTGGGCGCGGTATATAGTTGCTCAATCGAGTGTCGAAGCCTTGAGCTTTTCCGCCGCGTCGAGCCGGATGAGCATCGTTTGCCTACACCAGGTTTAGACAGCTCAAGTTAAACGGCGGAAGCATTAACACAGGCATATTCGGTATAAATTTGCTTACCAAAGATGGCAGCGGTCATGGCGTGCACTTGGCGTTTGAGTCGGTCAGTTCTTGATCACGGTTTAAGGCTGCCTCGGCTTCCTCCGCCCGCTTTACTAAGCGGCCTTCTCGGTGTCGATTGACCGCTTCGGTTGTACCACTCCTTGGTTTGTGCCATGGTGGTCGGGGCCGTTTTAGCTCATCCTTGGCTTTGGTGGCTTACATTATTTGGGTTTCAGTTGCCGGAGGTCCTTGATTTGCAGCTTGCTGGTGTATTTAGTTCGATGACAAAGAAGCGTGTTAATGGGTTTATTATACAAGTCCCAAGCTAAATACAAGTATTCAACTTGGCACTTGGGGCTAATGGCTAGTTGATCTCAAATTACTATGAAGAGACACCCTTAAGTCGGTTTAACTTTACAAAGTTAAACCGACCCTTGAGAGCTACTATGCAGTTAAACTAACGAAAGGTCAGCTCATTACCTCATAGCGGTCCTTCATGCGGTTTACTAGACCGGCTTCAAAGTCGCGGCTGGTGTAAAGCAGTTGAGAAAGCGGAATGAAGCTCTTGGGCAGACAAATTATAAATAAACCGACATATCAGTCTTCCCTTGTCCTTGCTCATAATAGTGGAATTTTCTTTGATCTTGTGCTTTGTTAAGCGACGGTTGGCTAGGGCAGTGTAGCGATTACTGTCACAATAACATCATCATTTTCACGGTCTTGTTTGGGCTTGCCGTCGTTTTGCTCTGGCTCGGCGGCTCAACGATTCTGACCCGCTTCGCCGAGCCAGTTTGATGGAGCAGGTTGGGAAGTTTCCATTTGGACCTCGGTTCAACCTCTGGCGGATCAGCGATGTCGTCTTTGTACAATTCGCGAGCTTTCTTTGGCGGCTTCAGGATTTTCGTGTGTTTGTTACAGGGTTTTCTCGGATCAACATCAAAGTAGGATCAAAATTTTCGCCTTCTTGCTCAAGCGAGCCTTGGTGCTGCAATATTCAGAATCGGATCAAGACAAATTGACCAAGGTGATGGTGAGTCAAAATGACAAACAGTAATTACATACCTATGGCGATGTTCAGCGGAGGCGGTTGTGTGGTGGATGAACCGCCCGGATGAGTTGGAAGAAGCACGATAATTGAATTGAGGCGGGTTGAGAGGACATCGGAAGAAACCTTTTAAGGGATAGCGCTTTTCGGAAGAGCAAGTCACCTCGGCGGCGCTTCCGGATAGGTGTGTCTGAGTAAACCGGCGAGAGGTAACCTGTTGGCCACTATGCGGGTTGTGAGGCGCTCTTCACCTGTTGTGTCTTCAAGTTAAGATTTGGATTCAAGTAAGCACAGGAATGGTATTTTTCACTTTCCGGACGGTATGACGAATTCTTTTAACGGTGCTGCGATCGGTCGGAAGAAAGTAAGATTACCTCAACGAATTCGGCATGGCTGGCTTCAGCATCATCACAGGAAGAAAATTGTCGATAAAAAGATTGTAAAAGGGCCAAGCATATGCGGGAAGAAGCCGCAAGCGGCAAGCGGTTTACCTCAACCGATTCTTCGTCCTCCGCGGATCGGAGGACTCGGCGGTCTTCTTCTTCCCGTTTTCTTGGTGGCCTTGGACTTTACGAGGCGCCCGAACGGTTTGGTTCGTTTCGAGAAGGAGCTGTCGGCTGAGAAGGAATAATGATTAACGTGTCTCGGCAGTATTAAAACTTGAAAGGCGGTGAGTAGAACTTACGCGGTGGTTTGTTGGTGGTACAAAATGGAGCCAACCGGTGAGGCTGCGAGCGGAGATTGGCTCGTCAAGCATCTTCTTGGCGATCTCGGTAACCTCTTGTTCAGCTATAGGCAGCTCTGGCGCCTCGAGGATCTTTGAGGCTGCGGTGTACTCGTGTATCAACCGGGCGGCGGCTTGGTGGCAAAATACCCCAAGAAACCCAGCAGCGTACAAGATCCGCCGGTTAAGCCATTGGCCATTAAAGCCGAGCTTGATTATTTGTGGTGCAAAGTTTTTCCGTTCATGGCGGTTAAGCGGGAAGGTAGCGGATGCAGGTTCTTGAGCGGTGAGCGGTAGCCCGGCAAGGGTTTTTCGTTAGCGAGGCAGTGTTCGGCGATAGAACCAGGTCTGGTTCCATTCCTTTGGATGGCTGTGGTGCTTGGCGTGTGGAAAATCGACTTCCTTCCTCTTACGGATTGACCGCCGCCCAGCTCCGTGTTGGACCATCGAGAAAACTACATGCGGCGGTTCGGATGAAAAAATCCGGAACAACTCCACAGATGGTTCTTCTTGAAGGTAGACTTCACGAAGACTTGAAAGTTGCATATATTCGACCACGAAATTTGGGCGATGTCACGAGGATGAAGCTGCGGGTGGCAAGGACATCCGGAAAAATTTTGAACGAGGCGGAAGAACCCCGGTCTAAGTGATTTATGAACACGATTACTTCTCCCGCTCGCGGCTCGGGAGAAACTTCGCCTTCGGAACACGCCAATGGAGGACACTTTTGGAGCCAAACGCGCGGTGGTGACATAGCCGTTGAGCTGCGTTTGATGACTCTGGACGGACCCGGTTGCAAGCGGAAAATTGAGAGCCATTCGGAAGATTAAAGCTGCGAAAGAAAGGAAAAGCAGTTCCTTTGTTGAACAGGTCAGGCGTTACGAATATTGTTAAACCGGCAGTTGACGGCGGCTTACCAATCGGTTTAACTAAGGACTAATGGAGGTCGGATTAAATATCGAAGCTAAACGCCGGAAGAGGTAGTGCTGAAAAAATTGCTAAGTATGGGCGAAACAGGTTTCCCATGCAAAGAAATAATCTAGATCTACCGGGGTTGATAAAGAGAATTTCTCGACCTATCGGACCTCCTACAGCATAGGAAGGTTCAGGTATGTTAAAATGGAAGATCTGAACAAAGGGAAAGCGCCTAGAATCGGGTAAGCGGCGAAAGCAGCCGTTTTGCATATGAGGCCGATGCGGCCGAGCCGTCGGCCATGGCGGAACGGGCATGAAGGTCGGCAAGAACACTCATGGGTTATCACGACGAACCAAGTTTCAGATGAGATCTAGGGTTTAAAGATGACCTTACCGGCGGCGGGAACCACGGAGGGCGGAGACTCTGGTCGATCCGGTTGATCAGCGGGCGGCGGAAGCGTCGGTCGAAGGTTGAAAGCGGCGGCAAGAGCTCCGAAGTCGGCGGTCGCGAGGAAGAAGAAGAGGAAGAAGAAAGAATGACCCGACCGGTCTATTTATAAGGAATTTGGAGTAATCAATGGTAGCGAGGTTGAGGAGCCAAAAGCGGCGGAAGGTGCGGTGACGCCTCGATTTCAGGATAGCCTTAATGAAGGAATCTTCTGTTTAGATTTCTGTTCAAAATAGCGTCGAGGTCGACACGAAGATCGAAGGATGATGTCACGGCGGTTCAAGCGGATGGCGGTTTACAAGGAAGATCAAGGGTTGCTGAAGGCGTAGAAGATTAACTGAACGGTTCAAGTCAATCGGGGCCTAATGTTGAGGATACAACTACGGTGTGAACCGCCCGGGCTCGGTTTACCCTCGTCGTGATCGAGGCCCATGTGGAGCTGGAGCCAGAAGGAATTAAGATCCATACATATAAACCGCCCGATCTTGTAACTTGTATTGTAAGACAAGAAAGGAGAACCAAGCGGACTCTTGTATGGCGGATTGGGACTCTATAAGCCGGACGAGGCGTTAACCCGTGTATATAAGGGGCGACCGGCGGCGAGTTAAGAGATAGGAGATTGAGGCCAAAGCAAAGCTATTGCTCCCTAGTGGCGAATCATATCAATCACACCACTGGCTGGGCGTAGGTTTTACCTTCTTGAAGGGCGAACCGATATAATTCCGTGTCTTGTGTCGCATTAACCCCTCTAGGTTAACCCGTCGATGGCCCTGTGACTAAGTCCTTTCATGAGGACATCTGCCGTGACAATTCCGACATCGGTCATCAACACTTGTAGTTTTGGCCGATTCTGGCCCGATTCTTGGACTATTAATCACTGTTTTGGGGTCCCAGACTGATTTCCACGATTAACGAACCCTGGGATGCGTTTACGTGTCGGTCATCAACACTTGTTGCTTTGGCCGATTCTGGCCCGTTTCTTGGACTATTACTCATTGTTTTGGGGTCCCGGTGATTTCGATGATTAACGAACC